>JAHDVE020006227.1:0-110979 GCA_022606495.2 Halesus radiatus
AAAAAATTAGCAAATCAAATTGTTTTTGGAAAAAAATATTGACTTTGGGTTTTGAAAACTTGGCTAAACATTTGAGAACCCGGGTGGAAGAACGACTTCACACATCGACTGAGTTCTAGAGGATATACTAACAAATTAGAATCATTTACAAAAACTAAATCATTTACACATCTTTCATTCAAGCAAAACATTGTAATAATTTGAAGAGCGATTTTCTCATAATTTGTTTTTGTGGGAAGTTTTTCTTCCACTCAGGTCTTTATTATTATACAAGACAGTAATATAACTGGACACCTTCTTGCCCTTGTCTTGCGCCACTCAGCGGCCTCCATCCATAGCAGGCTCAGCCTCTCTTCGCACAGCCTCTGGAGATATTTCTCCCTACTACGTCTGAGGTGACTCACTGGGCCCTGGACATCTTCCCTCTGGAATGACACTCAGAATTTTCAGTAAAACTTCTGGCATTCTTAATACATTACCAAGTCACCTCATTTGGGGGCTTTTGAATGAAGGAAGATTAGTAGGGATTCGATGTTCAGCTCATCTCAGATCGTCGAGATTCTTATTCGATCCCATTTTGTAAATCACGCCACTTCTCTTAAAAATCTCATTTCGGCAGCTTGGAATAATAATAATTTAATAAATAGTAAGGAAGTTACGTAACAAAACATGTAAGATGTGTGACTTGAAACTTGTGAGTGTGAGAAGTCCACTGTGGGTTAAATCTACGCGAGGACAGCAATGGACATAACCCGCCGATAATTTAAACAGTCCGGAGGCTTGTCGCCTATAAATTAGTTTGTTCATTCCGCGTTATGTTCTATGTTGAAAGTCTGCGGCGGGAACGAGATGGAAAAACAAAAGGTAGAACCAGTTCATCCTTCCAATGTGACATATGACACAAAACTCAGAAATTCACTGGGTTGGGTTGTTTCAAACTTCCATATATAATATTAGAGTAACAATATGCACAAAGATTATTTCATCACCATCTGTTCGCCAACAGTTTAGCTTTGGTAACATTACAGCGAAAAAGACGGAGACACTTTGAGATGCCCAAATGAATTGGGTAATTTGTATTTTTTATAATTTTCACACGTTTCTTGGAAAAGAAACATATCAAAATGCATTAAAACTCAATTAAAACTCAATTAAAACTGATGTTTATTACATTGACACAAATAGTGCAAGGATTGTTCAAATATTGGTGGAAGATACCAGTTTTTTTAAGTTTATTCTATTAAATATTTTAGGTCAAAATAAAAAAAACACGAATTCTTTGATAAATAACTGAACTTTTTTGACATTTTCTTAATTAATTAATGTTCCTTAATGTACTTATCCAAATAGTTTAGTGTGCTCTGAAGAGATAATTTGTATCGATTGTTTTATACTTGATTATTTTTTTCCCTTTAGATAGAAAGGCAAACATTCCCCGGTTACGAATAACCTGACCATAAAGTCCCCTTATGGTTTAGAGGGCTTAGAGGTAAGTACTAGCTGTATGACTTTTATCTCTATGTTTGAAAAGATCCTTCATAAGCGGAAAATACTGCTTGTGCAATGATGGACGACATTAGCTGGAGATTGAATCAAAACCAACTAGTTCACCTGTGACCCGTCGAGGGTTTGGATCACTGGTGTAGTAACTCCGACCTGCTGTTATATAACGTTGTCCAGGACGATATTTATGTGAATACGGCGCAGAAGTACCAACTGCTCCCAACCGCCTGGAGTCAGTAGTGGAACTATGATATCCCCAATTATTGGGATAAATTGTGAGGCTGAAGGTACTGATTGTTCAGATCTGATCAGCGAACACGACTAAAATCATTTCAAGCAACATGTTCAGATCAAAACTCAAAACTCATCTCTTCGGACAGTCATATCCATGAATGGTTCAGTTACCTAATAAACAAATAATTTTATTATTCGTAAATGTAAATAATTATTATCAAAAAATCTCAAATAAAATCATGTTTCAAATAAGCACCTACTCTTCTTTTGCCAATAACCTTCTAATGTATATAATATCAATGACAAAAAGGATTTAAACAGTAACTTCAATATCATGCAATGTGCAGTGTTTTCTAATATATGTGTCCTGTGCGTGCAGCCATCATTAGTTAAGTTATACCATCTCAGCCCAAAACGTTGTAATTTAATTAAGTTTTAATCTGGAGTGCCCTACCAGGTAAGTATGTTTTCTGTATATGTACATAATAAGATAAATCCTAGCAAGTAGTATTTGTACAGCGCCCTGGAGGTGATTTTTCACAAAAACGGCGCTATATAAATCGTCCAAGTATTATTATTATTATTATTATGTGATGGTCTTTCACCAGGGCGATACTAAGAGTATCTTACACTCTGGAGAGTGCCGCAAATATACTAGCTATATATTATTATCATTGTATATGAATTAAGTGTGAAATAACGCAATTTATTTTGCGTACGCTGGGATTTCAAGGAGGCGTCATTTTCATTTCTCATTAAAATTATTAATTGTTATTTCTTCATGAAAAATAATGATCAATTCGTGTGAAAGTGACGTCTGGTGAAAGTGTAATTCTTTGTTTTATCTGTAAATTCACTTTCTTGCCAAGATGTGCAGGTTATCATTTGGCATGCGGTCAATGGGTCAGAACATTGTTACAAGACTCGCTACTTTTACAAAAACAAATCGTTTTTCTGAATAATCTGATGAAAAATGTAGCTCGATGATAGGGTGGCAAAAAAATCGTTATTGTAACGTTTGTGTAAATATCACTTAATACATAACTGCCCGCAGTGAGTGGATTAATGGCACCCCTAATGAGGAATTATTAATGTATGTTTGACAACCCCCATAGCCGAGTGGTATACATTCTCGGCTTGTCATCACGACTTGCGCTAACAAAAGTGATTTACAGAGTTGGTATTATTTTGTTTACTAAATAATTTTTTTTATTTAAATGGTTTTTTTTTAATCTTTAGAAATAACAAAAAAAAATCATTTAAACAAACTAATAACACCCTGTAAATCACCTTTGTTAACCATATTTTTTTGTTATTTTGGCTACCCTCGCCCAATAATGTCTAATTATTTCTGTACTTGCTTAATTTAATTTAGTTTTAAGAACGCTAGTGAACGACATCGACGTATGAAACCGGTTGTATGTAAATCCTAGACTTTTTCTACAAGTCTAGGATTAACGTTCAATTTTGGAATAACTTATTGAAGCTTATAAACCTAATTGTAATATATGAAGATAATATTAACAACTCCCAAAATGAAACATGAAACCGAGAAGACAGAGAACAGAAAAATATAACGGTAGCAACTGGGACTCATGGTCTATCCGACACCTGCGCTCTAATCCACTGAACTACTGTTACCCCAATCCGTTCCGTCATTTTTTAGTTTAAAAGGGTTTATTTATAAAAAGTTAATCCAGGCTATTATTATCACACGTGACAGCTCTTTCGCCTACCAAAGGCAGTATCAAACTATCAATAATGTTGGATAATACCTTCAGAAGGCGAAACAGCTGTCACGCGTAATAATAATAACCTTAAAAATAGTATTCAATTTTTGAACTATTTGAAGCTTATAAATCTTATTATAATTTTGATAATATCAAAATGAAACGTGAAACGGAAAAGAAATAGAAATTTTAAAAAAGATAACGGAGCGGCTAAGACTCAAACCCAGGACCTCGGAGTCTATCCGCCACCAAGATCCCAATTGCCACCGTAACTGTCATAAGTTTGAACGATTACTGTGGAATTTTCGTCATGGGTTACTGTAAATGTCGTGATTTGTAAACCTTCCGACACTTGTTTAGGATTATCCATTTATCTAACTTCTCTGATTCGCGTAAATAAAGGATTACGGAATTTCGTGGGCGACGGCAAAAGTTTAAGAAAAAATTCCGCCGAGAGATCCGATTTAAGCTTTTGTAGGTACTTTTTAAATATACATATACTAAGAGTCTATTATTTTTCTTTCGTTGGCAACACATAGGAGTATAAGTTCTGCGGAAACTCGAATGAAACTTGAGCAGCGCCACCCGGCGGGAACGAAGATTGCGGTTGAAAATAGAACCAACGCAGAACTCGATCGGATTTGAATTTTTGCTTTGTGAATTAACGTTAGTTCTAGTTCTCGCCAACAGATGGAACCTACAATCGTTCCCTATCTTCGATACAAATTTTTCAGTAGTTTCCGGAGATTTTTTTAGATCACATTTTTCCCCATATTTTACTTTTACCCCATATTTTTACCAGATTAATTTCAGTAGTTGGCCAGGCAAAGTGACCCTTCCGGTGTTCTAAACTCTACCCGCGGTTCGATCTAGTTTCGCGAGACAGGACCGTGGAGAAAAAAGTGACATTCGTGGTTCGCGAAAACGAATCTTAAGGTCTTTCGAATTAAGGGGGCGAATGGTCGTTTTCGGCTAGCCAGCGAAGTCTGAAAAATCTACCCCCATAGAACAATACTTATCTTTAATGATAAAAAAAGTAGTTTTTATTAAATTTTAAAAACTAACCATTAAAATAGAGTTCTACAAATTAAACTTGAACAATAAATACCATACATATGTTACGTGTGATTTAATTACATATCTTCTCTTTTTATTAAATAAATTAATAATGTTTATTCATTATTGCTCTAGTTTTTTCGTTGACTGAAAAGATGAAGCACATTGCACAGTAAGCAACCAACAATCGAAACAGCTGTAAAAATAATAATAAATCATTTTTTTTAAATGCAAAAAACTTAATAAAAATAATTTGAAAAAAAAAATTGTATTAAAAAAAGGATCTCTGCGAATTAAACACAATAACAATAAACAATTTTTTTTTAAGGGTTTTTTTTTGGCAATCTTTACTTTTTGTCAGCGAGGAATGATTTGTATGCCGAAAACGAGCGCTCAACGTCAACTCGTCGGACTGGACGTTGGTTTAATAAGGGAACTATGGACAATTTGGACATACGGCAGCAAACTTTTTGTTGTTGTTGATATATTCATTAATTAAACTTAAATGGTTTTATATTACAGATTTTTTACGACACTTCCATTAGAAGCATTCTCTTGTGGACGGAAGAGGAGTGTACGCTAATTATTAATGGTTATATAATATATGGTTCATGTATGTGTCTTGTAGTAGGTACAAAAAAATAGTATATATGCATAGTAAATTTTGTACGAAAATACATTTATATTATATATCGTAATATAAGATAATTTATTTTACCAGTAAATTACAGAATATTTGTAAGGTTAATTCAATTGCAAACATTTTTTTTTTGTTAAGATTGTCTTTAAAACATATCTTAACAGAGTTAAATATCTTTCAGGTGAATTGCTGCTTGATCAAGTGTAAGTAGATGGCGATTTCTTTATAGAATTTGACACTTGGGATCGGGGCAACTGAAATATCGAGGAATAATATAGAAATATCGATTGATAATTTTAGACTTACGTGGTCTTGCACTAGGTGCGCGATGTAAATATACAAATATTCACAAATATATATATATATATTAATTGTTTTTAATTCGTAGAACTTTAATTAAAAAAAAAAAAAAATTAGGGTAAATTAAATTTAACGTTATTGTTAAGTTCTGGGAGTATTTTAGTATTTATTAATGTGACAGCTATTTCAGCGTGCAAGGCCATTTTCAAACTGTGGTCAATTCACATTGCGATGACTTACTTACATAATTTTATTTACTTCCACCCAATTCTAATTTGGACGGTGGTTAAAATAATTATTTACTACCAGTAAAACCGATTAAGTAAGAAAATAATTAAAATTCTCTAGTTTGAGGTTTTTACATTTATAATCATTTTTTTCTGTATTTAAATGGCAATGTTTTCTTAATTGATTTGTTATTATAATAAGCTGTCACAATAATAAAAACTAAAATACTTGCAGAACTTAACTTAACTTAGCGGAGTGTAAATATTGCGGTTACATGTTCACATAATGTTTCCGGAATTATACTCATTTGCATATACAATAGGTATGTATATTTTACGTACGTAATATTGTAATATCTGTTCCTCGGTAATAAGCTTATACGCACCCGCATCGTTCTTCAAAATGTCATCTCCAGATTTAATCCACAAGAGTCATGTATTCATGCAATGTTTGTTCTCATGTATGATGCACTGTACACCGCTGTACTTTGTCAAATGATCTCTTATTCATATTCCGCTCTCGTTACGAGGTGTGTTAGCATTCCGGCCTCCTCCCGTGTCACATTGTGATATCACTTTAATCTCCACAATGGAATACATCATCTCATTGTCAATGCGCTGCTAAGATGACGAGCAACAAAAAGTATATTATGCCAATGCGAAGCTAAAATAATCCTGAATCGCTGCTTGACTACAATAGCGATACAATTCACGACATCTGGTTCTGAGAGAAACACATTCTTTGTTAGTAATAGTAAGTAGCTGATGTGTACCCGGCCTTACTCGTTTTTTTGTT
The DNA here is from genome assembly GCA_022606495.2 of Halesus radiatus. Classification (NCBI taxonomy): domain Eukaryota; kingdom Metazoa; phylum Arthropoda; class Insecta; order Trichoptera; family Limnephilidae; genus Halesus; species Halesus radiatus. The sequence continues at coordinate 6,487 of JAHDVE020006227.1, forward strand.
GTTGTTTTTGTTTCAGTATAAAGTTATGAAGTTGTGAATTCCTGCTTGGCGTTTGGTTGCCATAATTGATTTAACAGCGAAAGTAATGCATTGTGATGACTATTACTCTCTCTAAACAAAGAAACATTCACTTAAAAATTTTATTTCATTCCAAACATTTATTTTTTTCAAAATATATATAAATAATAAAGTTCTTACCTACTTGTGTTTTCCATTTTGAGAATATTCTACACAAACAAACCGTCTTCTTTTGAATATGTAATCTGTGGCTAAACAGAGTGGTATAAACTTGGCTTAAGGAAATACCAGAATAAGAACTGACTACTATTCTCAAAAAAACGTCATAGAAATTACTGGAAAGACCCTACCCTAACCTTGAAGTTGAAATATAGAAGTCGCTGAAACCCCTTTATGCAAAACCTGGTCCGCTTCAGCACAGGATCTCCTAGTGAGAAGGACAATGAAACAAATTCTATAATATACATGTATTTTTAATATTTATACCTTACCTTAAAATGTCATAATTATATGGAAACTAAAAAATAAAAAAAATCTATGGGCTAACCTCATGGCAGGTTAAATGTTTTTCATACTTATTTTAAAACATTATAGCAACAGTTTTACAAATTGGATTTCATTCAAACTACTCTCTAAACCTTCCTCTCATTGATAAGAACAAACTGTGCTATTTTCAGACATTCATTTTTATATATATAGATTTGTGCACCTATTTTTTAAAGACGAATTATCGAATAACCTGTCAATATTTAAAAAGTTCTACTAGCATAATTACAAGATTTTATCTAAAAGATACATTTATTCTACGGTGTCTGGGTGGGATCCCCACGCACATGTCCATCCAGTTACTAATCTGACATTATGTTTAGTTCTTTCCACTCCCACAAACAAAGGCTTTAATAATTGTGGGTTGCAATCTTAGAGTAACAATATTATTACTCTAAGGTATATTATTACTCTAAGGTTGCAATATGACACGGGGGACATAATATGTCAATCTATTGAAGAAAACAAAAAGATTGAATTGCATGATTTTTAATATGGTTTATAAGACGTTCATAGTTTGTTCTGATATATATGTTTTAATTTTGAAGTTATAATGACTTCAGTAAAATCTGAAAAAATGAAATCAAAGGCTCCAAATTATCATTAAATTTCAAAAAGTAAAAACACATTGTTGTACAGGGTGGCGCAAAACTACCGTTATAGTTTGGAATAAAATGGCATAATCTAGCCGTTGTTGGTAGTCTATCGGCTTCAATCGGCTTTCTTCTTGCACAAGCTGAACCTTATACGGGAACATGTGCAATGTGGCTAAGATCTTCTGAACGGACCTCCGCGATAGTCCCAGTTGTGCCGAACATCTTCTTGTTGATGTTTCTGGACTATCATGCACACTATCCACAACACCTTGGATATTTTCTTCCGTGTGGACCGTACGTGGTCTTCCAGTATATGGAAGGTGTCTTACTGTACCATGTTGTCGAAAATTTGCAACCAAGCGGTTTATTGTTCGTGCTGAAGGTTCAGTACGCACATTAAAAAAACGACGATAAGTACGCTGCGTCAAAAATATTGGCCGTTGAATTTCAAAATAAAATTCAACAATAGTTGATCGCTGTTCTGTTGTGTAGTGTTCCAATTCAAATTCCCCAAGTTTTCTTCACAAAATTCTGAAATAAAAATAAAAAATATAAATAAATTTAAAAAGTTAAAAAGTTGGGCAGAAAGTGAATTCCGTAAAAATTCACGAAAAACCCTAATTTTTCATGGACTGGTTTGAACTTGGGGTCGAGATTTGAATGCGCATATGTCCCTGCCTAAGGGTTGGATTCGACTTTGCTTTTCAATTTTATAATAAGCATGATGGGCAGAATGTGATTCCGTAAAAAAATTCACGTAAAATGACTTTCGTAAAAACACTCATTTTTCTTGGACAAGTTTGAAATCGGGGTCCAGAAATGAATGCCTATATCTCCCTCCCTAAGGGTTGGATTCGAATTTGCTTTTAGATTTTATAATTAGAATGATGGGCAGAATGTAATTCCGTAAAAAAATACACGAAATGCGACATTCGTCGAAAAAATTATTTTTCATCGACAAGTTTGAAGGTTGGGGTCGAATACGGTTTTCGATTTTATATTAAGAATGATGGGCAGAATATGATTCCGTTAAAAATCCACGAAAAGCGAAATTCGTGACAGAAAACGTTTTTTTTGACATTTTGAACGATAGGGTCGAGATTTGAATTCCCATGTCTCCCTCCCCAAGGATTGGATTCGACTTTATTTCAATTTTATAATAAGAATATTTACAAGTGAATGCTTTTGATAGAAGAGTACAAAAAAGGTCATGGGATTGTTTTAAGTAGGAAACACATTTTTCCTATAACTATGTAATTATATTTTTTTAGTATTATCTTGTTAAACTATAAGACATTTTTTTAATGTATGAGAAAATAGTACAATTAATCGCTCATTAGAAGATTGTTTCTTTCGCGTAAAAAATATTTTTGGTATCGCCGATACAACACAGTTTTAATTTTATTTAAAACTATATTATTTCGAACCTAGCTCAATAAAAGAGATGTTTGTGATTAGAAAGGTTAATATTATTATTCCGTTCCCTGGCTTCCCGAAACCCACGTATATATTTCTAGAAAAAAAATTGTTCAAATTTGCATTATCTAAGTTACATATGGGTAGGTACTATCCCACGCCATTACGACATATTTTTTTGTTTCATTTGAGATTTGTAAATATTTTCTTCATCAGCAAATAAATTAAAATAAGTTACAAAGGAGGTCAAATTAATTGGTCTCCTCATTGATGAAGTTAATTGTTCATCTGTGAACGGAATATTTATTCCTTTGTTACTTATACGATTGTTAAAAACAATTACAACATATTTTTTAATAGGATAAATGATGCAAAATAATACCACCTTATCATTTTTAATAAGAGAAATTATTTTCAAATTAATTGCATTTTGTCAGCGCGCTAGAGGTAATATTTATAAAATAAAACGTCTTCCCGACGAAAGACGGGCCCGCCCGGCGGTGAGAAACGCTGGCGGCTGGACTGTAGAACTGATATAATTCGTAGGTTCGCGTTCTCTTTCCGTGTGACGAACCCCCTCCCTCCCCTCCCCGCCCGCCCTAACCCACGTTCACAATCTTCGTTGTACCTACATACATATTAAGTTCTAGATCAACTTGTATCTAGAAACAGAATACATATTCATTTCTAGATCAACTTGTATCTAGAAACTGAGTATACATCAAACAAAGCAACCAAAGTTGAAAAAAAAATGGATAAAAAATAACCGTTAAACTGGAGCAAATTTCTTATATTTTGATGACGAATATACCGACTGGGGTCAGTTGCAAACTGGCAACCTTGATAATGATTAAGGCACTGTTGCCAACTCGTAAAGATGTATTCCATCGGAGTCTAGATAAACGGTGTTAAAGGTGGATCAACAAAGGTCATTATAATCTTACTAGATCACATTCTACGGGAAGAGGTGATTATATGTATATATATATATATATATAGTTAATGCATGTGCATATAATATAATAATAATTATAAAGTAGTTTCAAGTATACCACCATTCAAGGTCGAAATGTTGCTTAAAATAACCCTAACTGTGTTCAGTGACTGGGTCTGAATTTCATTTTTGAAATTTAATTTTCAAAGATCTGATACTAAACTTTTTTGAAATAATTTTTCTGATTTATTTTTAGGTGTTGGCTGGGAGCCCGTAAATTTCACGGCGTGCCACTGATCGTATCGATGATCTACATACAAGATAATTTTTTGGGCTAGGCCACCATGTGAATAATAACATACATTATCCATGATGCGTTCGCCTATTCCGATCAGAGGGTATCTAATACGTGTATTATGATTGACATGTCATTTTTAGCATTGGCTTCGCTAATTTTGTTCTGACTCACGACTGTACTGTCACGATTCTTGATTCATCCCATTCTAAAAGATTTATCATTTACCAATGTTATAGTCTTCTTTTGTCATACCTACAGTTAAATTAAATGTCATTGAAAACACACCTTGTCGATATGTATAGTCAGAGATTTTATAGTAGATAAAAATGTGGGCGCTGCGATCGTTTAAAATGTTTTAAATGACAATACTAAGATGGCTCATGGGAAGATTATTATATGTTAAAAAAATCACAATGGTCCAAGTGCAAATGTTTTACTTTAGCCAAACGGTGTACAGAAATTAGGGGAACTTTCTGAAAGGAATCGAAGCAGGACCGCTCGCGCGGCATGCGAGTATTCTACCATTGAACCACAGCTGCTACGCCATACAGTGTCATTATTATGCTATAATATTTTTTTTGAAAACTTGATTTGTCAAATCAAATAATGCTAAAAATCGACAATAGAATCTCAGAAAACCGACCTTGCGATAATGAGCCCACTGGGACTTGAGTACCACTAATTTCTGAACATGTTTGGTTAAAGTAAAACATATTTTTTAAGCTTATTTTTTTCCTATGAGCCATCTTCGTGTTGCCATTTAAAACATTTAAACGATCGCAGGGCCTCAATTTTGGTCTACTTTTAAATGTCAGTAGATCTTCACTCTAACGTAATAATAATTTTTAAAAACATATTCGTAGGACCTACTCGTATATTATGGCGACCACCCGTTTTTATGCAGCGCGGTGGTGTATTAATTCATTCATGCACAAAATCTATCCTATTAAAAATACATTACAAATATTTTCCGTTATTCAAAATTCGATCCGGTTAGTAGTTGTGGTCCAAATCTTCGGGTTCATACTGAGGCGTCGGAGATTCAATCCTTCGCTAATATAGTTCGCTTCCTTGCGCAAGCAACTCACGCTTATAATGATGGTAGTGGGAGGAGTTATAATATTTCCAAGAAAAAAAATGTTGTTTCTTAAAATCATTTTACTAGTTACGAATAAATAAGAAAAAGAGAGTAATGATACAGTAAAGCCGTCTTACAAATATGAAGTGCTCTTAAGGGGGAGAGGAATATCGGAGAGGAATTATTTATTAATTCGAAATAATGGTAATATTAAATATATTTATTACATATGTTTAAAATGTACATAGGCTTAGCATTAATCAAAATCATATCAAAATATGACTTTTTCTGACCGTCGTCCTACGTATGTTTTACAAAAAGTTTAAAAGATGATTCTAATTTTAAAATGTTGAGATGTTAGTATAATTACACTAACTAATAATTAAATGTACTAAAAATTTTCTTGACATTATTATTTTTTAGTATTCTGTATATTCCTGATGATGAAAGCTTCTCTTTCGAAATATGTTGATGTGTATACCTGTATACTAATAAAGTGGTGATTACAAAGTAATTTTTAATACATTTATTAAAGTTTGTACAGCGCCCCTGAGGTGATTTTTCACAAAAGCGGCGCTATAGAAATGGTCCGATTATTATTATTATTATTAGTGTTTATTAAAAAATGAAACTATACCCTACTTTTTTTAAATTTCATTTCGGCATTTAATAAAAAATCCTTCAATGTATTTTTTAAGGATATTCAACCTTTTTTAATATTTTGTAAAAATTGCCGGTCGGAAAATGGTCATATTTTTGATTTGATTTTGATAAGTGATAGTTTTAAAAATATGTAATTAAATATTTTTCTCTTTAAAAACATTGTGTATATAATATGTCATTATTTCGAAAAATAACATCTCCGACGTCCAATTAAAAATATGTTCACATTTTACATCGGGACAGCTTTTTGATGAAAACGATTAATCAGTTCACACGATGTTAATTAAAGAACAAAAAAATATATGTTTTTCGTATTGCGTAATAATATAATCAGTGTATCAAATTGATAAATCATTCCTCCCGACGTCCCTCTCCCCCTTAAGTAATTTGATCTTTCGTTAATAATTAATAATGTGTTTGTATTTTACATCACGAAAGCTTTTTGATGAAAACCATTCAGCAGAATTATATAAGCACTTATTGTGTTCACACGATGTTAATTAATGACCACTTGAGGCTAAAACATAATCAACATCAAATTTTGTATATGTGTTATGCTATTACTGCAATTAATATTCCTTCAATCATATCAGCACAGATATAAACATACGTTTCCAAGATGAAATGATTCAAAACACTATTTTCGTTATAATTTCATCAGTTAAAACTTCCCAGTAATATATGTTTGAAGTTTGACTCTCGTTTTCATATAAAACCGAAGAAGCTTAATTTTGACCACACAAGAGCGAACCAAGATGACATTATAAATATTATAAATATTGAATTTTAAACTGCTTTTGGACAAAGGAATTATAAATATCTCTCCACTAAGCGATATAATTCACTGCCACCGGCCATAAAAAAATATAAAAAACAAAAAAAAAACAGAAAAAGCAAATGATTTCAAAATCCATCCAGCATATTGAAAAGAACTACGTAGGAGTTTAAAAACACTTAGTTTTTAAATAAAACCCAGTCCGCCTCAGCTCAGGAACCCCTACTGAGGAGGACTAAGAAAAACATCATATATTGTCCTATCAGCTTTGTAAAATTTTAATAACTGAATGAAAAAATATACATTGAAACTAAATAAAAAAAATATTCATTAATAGTTGACCAGATTTAAATTTTTTATTTTTTATATGAATACCGTACAAGAGTCCCAACTGCTCCCAACCGTCTGGAGCCAGTGAGACTATGGCATTCCCAATTGGGGAATGTTGTGATGCTGAAGGCATTGGGGAGGGGAAGGAGAAGGGGAAGAGGGAGGTGGGGAAATACCTGGCTATTCAGATCTGGTCACCAAATACGGCTAAAAGCCATTTCAAGCAACGTTTCAATTCTGAATGGTGGTCTTTCACCAGGGCGATACTGAGAGTATCCTCCACTCTGGAACGTGCACAAACATACCATATATTATTTTAAATTAATTAATTGTGAAACAACACAATTTTTTTTTTTTAATTACTTGCGCACGCCGGGTTGTGAACCCGCGACCTTCGGATTCGTAGTCGAGAGCCTTACCCCTCGACCATGGAGGCCGTCAAGGAGGATGTTTCGAAACTCGAAGTATACGAGTATTTGTCGTCTTATTTCGAAAAACCTTGAATGAAATCTTATTCAATATTCTCTGCTATTCATATAGATATTTTTTTGATATTTTTATGTGAATACCCCACAAAATCTGCTCCCATCCGTCTAGAGCCAGTGAGACTTTGGCGTCTCCAATTTGAGTATGTTGCGAGGCTGACTGTAGTAAGGAGGGGAAGGTGGGAAAGTACCAGACTATTCAGATCTGGTCACCAAATACGGCTAAAGCCATTTCAAGCAACGTTTCGATTCTGAATGGTGGTCTTTCACCAGAGGGATACTGAGAGTATCTTCCACTCTGGAACGTGTCGCAAATATGTTTTATATTATATATAATGAATTAAATGAGAAATGACGCAATTAATTAAATAAATTGTACTTGCGCAGGCCGGGATTTGAACCCGCGACCTCCGGATTCGAAGTAGGTAGCCTTACTTCTCAACCACGGAGGACAGAACATAATATGAAAAAAAATTATTGATGCACATTAGGGTGGAATGAAAAAACTTTATTTTTTAACTACGCGAAAGTGAATTGTAGAAATCGGGGACGCCCGAGAAAGACATGGCACGATCAAGTGAATCAAATACTTGAGTCGAGTCATGTCACGAGTCAGAATAATAGAATAATATATATGAGAAGATGTGTGAATGTGAATGACACAATGAGTGTGTGCCAAGAAGTGTGGCGATCCATCCTCTCTGCCTAACCGTGCAGAGAAAAAATCGTAGTGGTTATTTAGTTCGTTATATTCTTTTCAGTAATTTTTCAAATAACCCTTCCTTACGTGCTTATTAAATCAAATTAACTTGTAAATTATCTCCAATGAATTGTAGTAGCTAAACAAACAAAACAAATAAAATGAGAAACTTTTTATCGTGTTTTCCAAGTGCGGAAATCTACCGCCAAGTGGCAGGGGCGGACTCGATTTTTAAGTAATTTCAAAACGAACAAAAATATTTTTCCTCCATAAATGCAAAATCACTTTGTGGTGTCATTTTCAATAAAACGAATCGGAAATCTTTTGTTTAAAACCACCATTTAATTCAATTTTCCATACGAATACAACTGGTTTAGATTTAGATAATTTTGAAATTTTAGAAATTAGTCAAAATAGTCAATTAAATACTTTCAACAATTATTTTTTTTATATATCTGTATCTTAAGTTTATTTTCGCCTTAGTACCTACATATTTAGAATAATATTAGAAGAAATAATTATTATTATTGTTATTATTATTTTTTTTATTTAAAAAAAATTGTAATTTCTAATATAAATTTCATTATTTAATATTTCGTAGTTTTTTCATTGATTATTTTTAATTATTACTTACTTTCATCACTTATTTGTTAATTTTTGTTCATGTTTGTAATTTGGCTATTCTTATGATATTATGTTTGTATGTTAATTATTTGTCTATTCTTGTAACCATTTCTCAGTATACTGTATATCCTAATGATGAAAGCTTTGGTTCCGAAACATGTTGATATTTATATATTAAATAGTGGTTTAAACAAAACATTTCCTTTCAATTTATTAAATATATTATTCTTTTATTCAACCCCCTGCGCAACTTTCTGGTAATTTCTTCGTGGCTATCGATCATGATTACTGTTTTATTTTTTTTTTAAATCTTACATCAATTAAAAAAAACGTACTTGTTATTTAATATATGGGCACTGAATGTGTGAACTTTGTGCATACACAAGGCAGTGTATGCACGCAGAGAGGCTTTTTTATATATTTTTTATATGAATATCGCACAAGAGTCCCAACTGCTCCCAAACATCTGGAGCCAGTGAGACTATGGCATCCCCAATTGGGGAACGTTGTGAGATTGAAGGTATTGGGGAGGGGAAGGAGAAGGGAAAGAGGAAGATGGGGAAATACCTGGATATTCAGATCTGGTCACCAAATACGGTTAAAAGCCATTTCAAGCAACGTTTCAATTCTGAATGCTGGTCTTTCACCAGGGCGATACTGAGAGTATCTTCCACTCTGGAACATACGTAAATATACAATATTTTATTTTTAAATGAATTAATTGTGAAACAGCACAAATTAATTAAATAAAATTTACTTGCGCACGCCGGGATTTAAACCCGCGACCTTCGGATTCGTAGTCGAGAGCCTTACCGCTCGACCATGGGGGCCGTCAAAATAATCCAAAATTCTATGGATAAATTAATAGTTTCAAAAATATATCCTCACAGAGACGAAACATTTCATTTTTATATCAAAATTTAACTCTCTTGCCGGTGCAGATCTTATTTTGGGATAGAATATCGATTTAGCATATATTATATCGGACTAGGACACAATACTAGGCTCACAATGAATGATGGCATGCGTGTACCAAAATATTATAGTAAATACGGACAGCAAACCCTGGAAAATAACTTGCTTAAAATGGTAATCGAGTGGCACCTAGATATGTTTAAGGATTATTAATGTAATAATCTGTAATCATGCAGTTGTTATTGAAAATTCTGTTGACAAACTACTTAATTGTAATTTAACGGGATAATGTCTTTGAAGAACAAAACAAAATAAATGAATTAAATTTACTTCCGCATGTCGGGACTTGAACCCGCGATTCATATCCGAGGATCGTAACCATTCAACTACGGAGGACGTCACTGCTTCGCTAACCGGAGGGCCTGTCTTTACCTCGTAGCTGGTACGTCGAGCTTAATTATCTTAAAAATTCTTAACAAAACATGTGGCTTGGTCCACATCTGTGTTATTGTCCTCATCAATGTCTTGGGGTTTTCGTGGGAGGTGAAAATTTGATTTATTATTCTCTTGATTGGAAGGTGGCCAAGAGTGTTCCTGGAGTGCGAAGACATTGGCGTGTTTCGCTACTCAAAAACCTATCAACGAATTTTAATCTCGGGTATGACTTTACTATCTAACATCATCGCCATTATTAAAATGTTGACCTATAGACATTATTTTACACAAACGTTGATCGTTTTATTCTGGTCACAAAATGAAGAGATGTTAACACATTTCTGTACTAATATATCAATGTGTGAAGGAATTTTAATAACTATTAATAAATTAATTAAAAATTACTTTATAATCACCACTTTAATAATATATACATATCAACCAGCATTTTATACTAATAATAAATTAAAATATTAATACACAATATTAATATGAAAATTATTATTAATTTCTAATATAATTTTGTTTTTCAATGTTTCATAATATTATTTTTTTTTTGTTAACATTTTTGATTAATACTACTTACCTACTTTAATCAATCCTTGTTTATGTTTATCATTTGTCTATACTTGACATTATTATTTTTCAGTATTCTGTATATTCCTGATGAGGATAATATGTATATATTAATAAAATGGAGAATACAAAGTAATTTTTAATTCATTTATTAATAATGACACCACAAAGTGAATACCAATCTTTTGAGAAATTAATTAATAAATATTCTTTACGAGAGCTGAATAGTCATGTTTTAAAGTTCCACCAAACTTAAAATATTAATATCACAACACCCGGACCTGGCCACGCTAAAAAATATAATACTTTTTTTACATTTACTTTTATCATGCGTGTGAATCGAACCCAACGCATTCCCATTCAAAGACAGATGACTAAATTACTCGCTATAGAGAACTCCGCGTTCGAGCGCTACAGGATCTGATAATGGGTTCAAATGACGGGAGTTCAAAATCCACCGAAGACGAAGTAATTTTTTTAAACCTTTTTTGTTTTTTGTCACTAACATAAATACGTAATATCGGTTGGTTGTATAAATGTTTAAGTACGTGGAGAATAATAATTTTAAATTCGTGTAGTTTTTTGGCATTGGATTAATTATGTTTTTGCCTGTTGTCATTTCCGCGGCAAAACAACTTAATCGTAATATTTTGAAGAAGCCTAAAAAACTCCTATTGTTAAAAACCGAATGATTAAGTACGTGTCGTTGTTTTTTCCTACTCCTAAAAAAACCTCAAATTATTCTGATACGTGATTTTGAGATAAAAGCAATGCTATGCCAGCGGAATAAGGAAATGCACATTTCGGTGAAAAACTCAAATCGAGAAGTTGAAGTTGAGAAGTGAGAAAAAATCACCTTCGCGGATTATTATTAGCCTAAACTTGCACTTCAACCGTTTGTTTTATAATAATCCTAGCTGAAGTACCTGGCGTTGCCCGGGGTTATGAATAGTTTGGAATAAAGTTTTCAGGTTGTGATGTGTTACCCTTACCCCTACCCAGAAAGTTTCCTCCTATTATGAACGTCAAGTTTGCAAAATTTCATCAAGAATTACCAAAATTTCGCTTTAAGGGATGGGAAAGGGGGATGGGGTGATTTTCCGATATTTCGTGTAGACGGTGATCTTCCTCTTGTTTCGAAAGTCAAGTGTGCATAATTTCATCAAGCTCAGAACAAAACTGTAGGTTTGTATAAACAACAAACAAACAGACACTCTTCTTTATATATTATTTTTTATTCATTTCTATACATTTTTAACATTTTAAGGTAAGGTTTATACACATAAAAAATACATATACGTATATTATAGAATTTTTATTACAGTCCTACTCACTAGGAGATCCTGTGTTGAGCCGAACTAGATTTTGAATAATGGGGTTTCAGCGACTTCTATATCTCAACTTCAAGGTTTGGGTAGGGTATTTCCAGTAACTTCTGTGGCGTTGTTTTAAGAATACTAGTCAGATCCTCCGTTAATTCCAAGTTTTGCTGGACTTATTGGCAATTATTGATTGAACTACTTCGTTTGATTACTAAGTGGGAGTTTATTGTATAATTTTACAGCTATAAATTCAGATCTTATTTTATACACATAGAGAATACAGATAAAAGAAGAAGTTAGATATTTGACTAGCTCAACTACCTGGCTTTTCTAATATATTTTAGTACGTAATTTAGGAATCTTACATAATTTTAAGTGATCATTTCTTTATATTTGTAACATTGCTCGAAATAGATTGGCGTATGTTTAGGGACTCCGTCTGAATGGCCAGGAACCTTCCAAACTTCACTCAAGCCCTTTGTTTGATTCCATCCTCTTCACATTCCTCAATTGATTCAGTTCCATATTCATATTTAAAACTTATTTAGAATAAAATGCAAGACATATTTCGAATATTGAGGCGCTCCGTGCTTGAGGGATAAGGCTCTCGACTACGAATCCGGAGATGGCTTGTTCAAATTCCGGCGTGCGCAAGTAATTGTATTTAATTAATTTGTGTTGTTTCACAATTGCTAATTTTAAAATAATATATATTATTTTTGCAGACGTTTCATAGTGGAAGATACTCTCAGTATCGCCCTGGCGAAAGACCACCATTCAGAGTTTAAACGTTGCTTTAAATGGCATTAGCCATGTTTGGTGAACAGACATGACCATGACATCTCCTTTCCACCTCCACCTCCTCCTTCCAGCCCCACCACAGACCACAATTGGGGATGCTGTAGTTATACTGGCTCCAGACGTATGGTAGCAGTTGGGACCTACTTACATAAATAAATAAAAAGTAACAAAATAAAACAATGAAGAAATGTGATAAAACATAAAGAAAGAAAAAAAACTAACTTAACTAATCTATCATAAACTAAACCTAACCTGGCCTATTATTTTCTCATGCTCTGTTTTATTTGGTTCCCATATACAAGACATATTTTCAACACTTATTTAGACTTGTGTACACGACTTATTTGTTTAGAAGGCTTATATTGAAGAGTAATATTCATGTATGATCAAACCAATTATCAATATGGATATTATGATAATGTTAATGGTCAATACTATTATTATTCTTTGAGTTAAAGTTTCTAAAAGTAAGTTATGGTTTACCATTAATAGAATACCGACCATAATTATGTATTATGTACGGTAAAGCTCATCCCTGTTTTGACATTTGACATTTTAACCTCAAAACTGATCAAAACCGACCGGCCATAAATTTGGAGCGTTTTGGCGGCCTTTGAAAAATTAAAACATTGAAAATTATTTTAACCATTAAAACTAACATTAAAAAAGATAAATATACTGGTAATTTGAACAAAATTGATAAAAAAAGAATTGGACTTGAGTTTTATATTATTTGCAACAAATGCGAATACACAAAACGCCCAGCACGTCAACTCTATAATTCTATAATTATGCTCTAGACACCTATTTAGATTTTTATAACTTATTTGCACACATCGATGGTACTTTTTGCACAGTATTCTTGGTAATTTATTAAGAGCTACGTCATGGTTACCTGATTTTTTCCCATCAGACTAATTACTATCGTTTTAATTAGAGGTTTTCTGCTAATCGAAAGCAACATGCGGTAATAACGATTTACACCAACGCAAGTAGTCATCTGCTTAACTATATTTTCACCCGACACACTAGTCTAAAGGTCAATATTTTTAGGTTAATTGATTAATTATTCGAGATATTTATGGCAAGGTTTTTTTAATAAAAATTGTTCCTGCGTTTATATTATATATGCTCACACACTATTTGTAAAAAAATACATTTATAAAAGACAGGTAAACGTTCCCGCTTTACGAATAACATCAAAATTCCTTCTACTTCTATAATTCTATGCGGAAAATGTTGCTTGTGCGGTGATGGAGGACTTGCATAGCAGAGTATTGATTCCACTCGGCTGATAGATCAAATATATCCTCTACCAACCGGTGTATCGTACTAATATGTTTAGTCGAATTTCATTACAAACTACAAAATATAGGCGTCGAGGTGACTGAAAACGGCGCTATATAAATTAGTATTATTTCATCATCATTTTCTACATAATATGTATATAGTAAATATTATGGAGAATAAATTTAGTATTTTAACTGCTCCCAACCGTCTGGAGCCAGTGAGACTATGGCATCCCCATTTGGGGTATGTTGTGAGGCTGAAGGTAGTGGGGAGGGAATATGAAAGTGGGGATATATCTGGCTATTCGATCCTGGTCGTCAAATACGACTAAAGCCATTTCAAGCAACGTTTCGATTCTGAATGGTGGTCGTTCACCGGGGCGATACTGAAAATGTCCACCACTCTGGAACGTACCGCAAATATACTATATAATATTTTTGATTAATAAATTGTGAAATAACACGAATGAAACACTTTTTTTTTCTTGCGCACGCTGGAATTTGAACCCGCGATTTCCGGATTCATAGCAAAGGATTATAACCATTCAACCAGGGAGGCCGTCAAAATTATGTTATCATTAGCTGTGATGCGTTAGGTACTTTATGTATAGAGGGTATTTATGTATAGAGCGCCCTTGAGGTGATTTTTCACAAAAACGGCGCTATATAAATCCTCCAAGTATTATTATTATTATTAGAGGTGAAAACATGCATTCTATTTTTTTTCCATATATCCATGGAAAAATCATTGGCGTCTTGCCATAATTTTTAACAGCTATTATGTGCACAGCGCCCTTGAGGTGATTTTTCACAAAAAACGGCGCTATATAAATCATCCAAGTATTATTATTATTATGTAAATGGATATATCCAACCTCTATAGCTCATAATGAAAATAACGTTGCGAGCTAAAAGTAATAGTGTTGACCTAGAAATTCCAGACAGAAATGGCTGTCCAAATTTCATGTAGCCATAGTTCACTGTTCGGGAGTTTTTTTTCTGATTTTACTTTTAATTTTTATATAACATGTACCAGGAGCTCAGAGACGACAAGAGGCCTGCTGACCTTGCCTGATCACTGCCGTAATTAGACTCCATTAGAACTCATAGAATTGAACTCGGCACCGTTGATACTTGCACTAATTGAATGAAGTTCTCGTAAAAAAAAACTGGCTAACTACGCTCTTCAAGTTGTGCCTAAGCACACAGAATAGACTTAATGAAGTAATTACATTGAGGATTTAATTAGGGACAATATTGATCATCTTTCTATTTTTACACCATACGCTTTTAATCATAAAGTTACTACTAACAGCGTAGGAGCTATAAACTGTAACCATTTTTTACTAAGCACACAATAATTAAAACTTTATTAAGATTATTTTTAGAAGAATCCATAAAACATTATCAAGATTAATTTTAGAGCAGGAATAAAACTTTAAAAAAATTTTTTTTTTTGCGTAATTTTGTGTGTCCTCTCCCACTGTCCAGTGTATCTATTTTTAAATGTCAGGAATATCAGTATCTGGTTCCCAAAATGAAGTAGCTTTACCTGTGTTTACTAAACAGAATAATTAGATCTAAATAACCAGGTACTTCCCAAGCTTATAGCTTTAATCCGGCGTAAAACGGCGTACAGACGTCTCGACTTGCAGAACCCAACATATTGTGTAGAGGTAGAGTGGGGAAAGTCGAATACTAGCCTCCAGACTCTTCGATTCGTCTTGCCATTTTTGCCATTGCGGTAATTGACTTTGCTCTTTGAACACGCAGGCATTGCGCTGGCTCCAAACGTGTCATGGCTCCGTCTCTATAAAAATTTCAACGGATCAGATTTGCATTGATTTTATTGACAGTACACAATAATACAATTCGTAAAAGAAAATATTGGCAAAAAAGGGATAATAGAAAGGCGCAAATTTAGCTACATAAAAGGAAAATACAATTATATATCAAAATATATATTATTCCTTCTTTTGGGAATTACATCCCACAAGTATTGTTGGTCCTTGTAAAGATGAAAATCTCTGATCACACTTATTTTTTCTTTTCCCAACATGATCTTGCTCGCCGTCCGCGGATATATAATGTAACTCCTTGACAATTTCGAAGGACAAGCCTCACACGCTTCGACTTATTCTGTTTTCGAGTGCGGGTAAGTAAGTAGAAAAGGATCCTCTGCCAGCGGTTCGACAACAGAATAATAATAATTAGGCTGGCGGTTTACCACCAGATCATTCGACCTACTTTCCCCACCGTACCTCTATACAAGTTGGATTCTGCAAGTTGAAGCGTCTGAAGACAGTTTTACAAATAATCTAATCATATTTGAAAGACACTTACTACCACGATTATAAGTAACGAAAAAACTACATAGCGAAGGTTTGTTCCTGGTCGTGTGGAAATCTTATTTTGTTAACTTGTTATTGTTGTCAAGAGTGTCAGTGATAAACTTTTTAAATAATGGTAAGACTACACGTCTGGCATGCGATATTCATATTTCATTGATACTGTTGTCGTCAACAGATATCAGAAGCAAAAACGGTTCACAAACAACACTATCTGCATATGCATTTATATGTTCTAAAGGTATGTAAACATAATATATATTTAAATTTTAAAGGTAGGTACCTATGTAATAGAATAAATGATGACATTATCGTAATAATTATGTTTTTTTTTTAATATTTCAGTTCTCGGGGAGGATATAAGGAAAAAATATAATAAGATAAAATATAAAAAATATATACATTAGGAATTGGCTCCATTGCTTGTAAATGGGACCCTGCCATAAGTCCAATGCTTCTATCACAAGGGTGTTTTCGCTCTTGGCTAGTCGCATTCTGTACTTGGCGATCCGTTTTTTGATTAGGGGTAAAGTTTTTTGATTAGGGTTAAAGTTGGTCCACAACTCCGCGGTATACAGGCTGATGCAGTACACATTGAAAAGTTGCCTTTTTGCTTCTGGGCTATACTTGATGAATCTTCGAGAAATCATGTTTGCTCTATTGCACAGTGATCTCCTCAGTCGTTCAAAATCTGCATCATCTTTGAGCTCCGCTGTTATGTGTCCTAAGTCCTTAACCTCGGATTTTTCTGATGTTTTTGATTCGTTTATTCGTTATCAGTGGTTTGTTTTTGACAACTGGAAAGGTTAGTCACATTTTGTTTTTTCTTCGATTTTTTTACTAAAAAAATTTTTTGTAAAAAATCGAAAAATACCGATTTTTTTGATTTTTTGAATAAATGCTGATAAGGATATAGAAAACAAACCAAATCTTAAATTTAACTTAAATCGGACTGATGATGCTCCAGAAAACGGCTATCAAGTTCCGACCAAAACCAGGAAATTCCTCCATTGGATTAACAATTATTAACATTTTTTTTCTAAAAAGAATAATTTTTTTTTTAAAGAAATGCTGATGAGGTCATAGAAAATAAAGCAAATCTAAAATTTCACTTCAATCGGACACTCAGAAAACGAACCTAAATAAAAAATCGAAGAACACCCAAAAACGTGACTAACCTTTCCCGTTGCAAAAACAAACCACTGATCCAAAATGGCTGATAATGCTAACATATGATAAACACATGTGTACCAACATAACAAAAAAAAACGATAATCGAATGTACACAGCCCGCGAAAATTCAAAATTCACCTTTTCTTTTGAACACACCTCGTACAATCCGATTTTTATTTATATGGGGACATGCATTGACTTTTTCTACAAATCTAGAAAGAGTATTCAATTTATTGGAATAACTTATTGAAGTCCATAAACCTCATTGTAATATGTAATCATTGAAGTATTAATTGAGGATAATATTGATATAGAATAAACAGGTCTCATTAGCTCATTGGTTAGAGTGGTTGTTTCTGTAAGACATAGGTCCTGAGTTCGATTCCCAGATGGGACTGATACCGTTTTATTTTCTGTTGCATGTTTCATTTGAGATTTGTTATGATATTTGATATTATCTTCTTCATTATGTTTTAGTTTTTTATGTTCATAGTTATCTGATGTAGTTAAAATGTAAATAAATTATTACCATTCCGGGCAACCATAAAAAAGGTAATATCATAAAGCGGTTGTTATCGATGCACTTCCGGAGCAATAGCGCCTGTCCGCTCCCACCTCGGCTCGCACCCGCACTGTGCCCGCGAGGCGCTAGTTTTGGCATTTTCCTAGCAGAGGAAAACTAAACTTTACTCGCAACTTCAATCCAAACCTCAGTCTCAGTCCAATCCTCCGCCATTACGGGCCGGCGACAGTCTAACGTCTAACGCTCGCCGCGTATTTGCGGGCCAACGTAAATAAAACAACAATCAATTACAACACCTAACGGCTCTGATAAAGTTATTATTACTCTCGAAGTAGTGCGTTTTCTAGACGCTAATACATTTTGACAGTTGCGAGCGTTCCGCGTTTGAAAATACCTCCGCGACACTTCAAACTCTAGAGATTGGCGTCATTTCACCGTGCTTTAAGATTCGCGCCGAAACAAGACATTTCACGTTGTTTAAAATTCCCGCCGAAACAAGACATTTCACGCTGTTTTAAGACTAACGTCGAGACAAGAAATTTCACCTTGTTTTAAGATTAACGCCGAAACAAGACATTTCACCGTGTTTTAAGATTCGTGCCGAAAGAAAACTTTTCGTGTTCTTGTCGGTTCCGATATTTTCGTTAGTGTTGTGTGGTCAAGAACACCGGCAGGTTGTTTAACATTTCGTGGAATAAGTTTTTGATTTTTTTTATTTCGGGATTCGTGTAATGAGTGCGCTGCCTAAATTGTTCGGAGATTCGTTTTAGCCGCTTTCTCCGACCGGAGCTGCCATTCAATTTGAAAAATGAAGATTGCCGCATTTTTGTCAACTTTTTTTATTTTCCGTAAGTGAAATGATTTTTTTAATGAGTTTACCTTATTTCAGCAATTACTTGACATCTGTCAAGACTTCTGTTTTCTGTAATTTTTTTAGAATCTCTCTATTCTTGGAGGAGACTAGTTGTAGGTTCCTATACAGGGTGTTAAGAGACGTACCTGACTTACTTTAATCAGTCATTCCTGAGCTTATTTTGGTTTCCGCTGACTTTTTTTTCAACTTAGAACATTAAAAAGGGTAGGTATTAGACAGTTAAAGTCAGGGCAGATGGTTGGTAGGTTACCCGGCTGATTCACTAGTGAAGACAAATTAAAGATTTTTTGTTGTTGAATGAAATTGAAAAAAAAAAAACACCGGTGACAAAAATTTCATCAACATTTTTTACTCCAAATAAGATCAGGAATCACTGGTTAAAGTTTGTCATGTTTAACACCCTGTGTAATACAAATATTTATTTAGCAGGAAAATGAATAATTTTTTCATGCTTAAATTAAAAAAAAATATGTTCTTATAAAAATTCTTTTATTCAATGCACATCGGATTTGATAAGCGAATTGCTCGTATTATTAATTTTAATATGGTCGGACGACGGGTACAGGATTTGCAATTATTTTAAGAGTTTCTTAAATGTTTTAATTTTAATATACCTTTTAATATTATGTATTTTTATTTTCTTTTAAAATTGTTCAAAATCGTATTCTATATCGTATGTGACTCGCCAGAAAACTGAGTATGAAAACAATTACAGCAATTCCTTACGTTTAAAAATTTATTATAATTTCTAATTGAAATTAAAATATTAGAGTCATATAATTAACATAACCTACCGATGACACGTGAAATATAATATTGACAGTTTCGTGCAGTTCATAAAGACTGAAAAGCAGTGCCTGCCTTACGAAAATAGACCATTAAAAAATTAAGATGCTTTTTTAAATAATCCGCAAATTACTGAAAAAAAAACATTTTTTTCTTACTATTTGATAAGGAACTTTTGTGCTTTTTTAATCAGGCTAAGGTGATAGTAAAATAGCCATTTTCTAGTATTAAATGCGGAATTCATACCCACACTTGAAAAACTACACACAGTCTACCTTTAATCAAAGAGCACTGCACGCCACTGAATATGGAGAGCTAACTAGTTTGAGCTCTAAACCTAATTAAAGTTGTTTATTAGTTCTGAATCCGCTTTTTTCTATTTACAAAACATTACTCTTTTGAAAATGATTACACCAATTAATATTTTTTACATGGGTCCCTAAAAAAGCCCATTAAGTTTTTTTCGATGTAAACTTATTTTTCGCATAAGTTTTATTATCACTCAACCTTTCCAGGCTGATTTAGGCCAACAACCACCAAATGTTTCCTTCCAACCTTTCGGGAAATGTCAGCCTCACATTTAGGCCTACATTACCGACACTTCCACTCGAGCCTTCAGCCCGACAGCCTGCAGCCTACTTCCGGGCACGTCATACCCAATTGTTATTCCATTTTGAAAATTAAAAAAAAATAGGTACAGTCGGATAGATCTACAAATATACATTCTTTAAGAAATGCAATATGCTAAAGACTAAAAAAAGTTTGTTTGATAACTATAGATAAAGATACGTTTTCTATTGGTGTACATAATTATCTCTTTGGGATGATTGGTAATACATTGAACAAGCCCTAAAATTTTTGAATAAATTTGGAACCTTGAGATTAAAATAAACAATTTTAAAACAGCATTTTTTGAAGTACAAATGGGTGAATAATATGTTACTTACTGTCCTTGCGATTATTCTAAAATTGTCAAACAATAGTGTTTGTTTTATGACAATACTCTAACTATTCGCGTTAGTTATTGAATATTGATCAATTTATCTACCAGTGGCGTGCAGAGACTTTCAGTCAGATTTTCAATAAAAAAATGTTAATAATTCGTTTGTACATCGGTAAAATTTTATTATTTTAAATCGTTATTTTTAAAGAAAAAACTAAAGGAACATAGTATATAATTTTTTCAAAAGATTGGAATTTACTTTAAAAAATACTTATTTATTAAAACATACATATCACATGTTTCGAAAGAGAATCTTTCCTCATCAGAAATATACAGAATACTAAAATATAATAATGTCAAGTTTAGACAAATTTAATGATAAACATAGAACACAATAATGTAAGAATAGACAAATTATAAACATAAACAAAAGTTGATTAAAATATTTAAATAATTAATCAAAAAAGTTCATTCAAAATTATTGTGAAACATTGAATAACAAATATACATTAGAAATTTAAAAAAAATATATATATTTTCGTTATTAAGATTAATATGAAAATAAATTTAAGAGATAGTTATATATAAAAAAAATTATTAGTTGTATTTAATTGACTATTGAAACTTTTTCTAATTTTTTAAATTTCAAATTTGTCTAATTTTAAACCGGTTGTATTTGTATGTAAAATTTTTAAACCTTTATTAATATCAAAATAATGATTTGTTTCTAAAATATGATTGGCTAATTCAGAAAAAATATTATTATTTAAACATCTTAAATGTTATAATACCTTATAATATATGTACAATAATAAAAAATAAAAAAAAACATCTCTGAACTAAGAGGCAAGCTCTGCACCATTTTCACCAAAAAAGAATCATAAAAAAACTAACACAATTTTTTACACGTCTGTATTCGATTTTACAAATTATTTTTAAAGGGTCCAGTTCGTTATCAGCTTTGTGCAGACCACTGCACAAGTTGTTGATTCATAGATTGAATATGTAGCCAGTGGACTGACTAACCCGGCGCATCTTTCAATAGATTTTGAAAGTACAAAACCTCTAGAATATGATAGTGTTATATTTACAAATTGCATGTTCATAAAAGCTGGACAGCTATAAGTTGTAACTTTTTTAAATTGTCTCATTTTAAGTTAGCGAAGTACAAACCTTATAAGAACTGTTATGTACGCCACAGCTGTTCCGAACGAATTGATACTGAATTATGTTTGGTCGATGGATATTAAGCAATCATCGATATTGTATCACCTGTGTCCACCTGTAAAACACCTGGTACTTAAAATTCACTAGGTCCCTCAATCTTATTCATCTAGTGCCACATGTACTTAATATTGGTTTAACCCAACATTGCTAGTAGAATACTGAGTAATTCGTCAGCACTTATATATAGGTACTTACTTAATGTAATCGATTTGATTTTTTTTTGTGTTAAATCCCTGTACTTTTTTTAAAACATAATATGTACGTCATTCGACGACTATGAAAAACGATTCGGTGGCTCAGGAGGCTTCGTAAAACATAAATAATAATCGCTTTTTAAGATTTTATGTGAGGGGAATTAAATATTGATAGGTTGTGTACATAGTTCTAAAAAAAAAGATATGTTTTTTTTAAATTAATTCCTTCATAAGATTGGTATTCACTTTGTGGCGTCATTATTAATAAGTTAATAAAAATACTTTTTAAGCACCACTTTTTTAATATATAAATATCAACATGTTTCGAAAGCGAAGCTATCCTCGTCAGAAAAAAAAATCAGGTATTCTGTATGTCATGATGAGGAAAGCTTCGCTTTCGAAACATGTTGATATTTATATATTAAGAAAGTGGTGTTTACAAAGCATTTTTATTAATTTATTTTTAATTAGTTGCTCATTATATACAAAAATGTTAAAATCAATTAAAAACTTCTTACGCTTTTTAAGATCATTTAATAAATATTTTCCAGTCGTAAAAATTATAAATATTTCAAAAAAATACCAACTCTTCTTGTGCCACCAATCTTCTAATAAATGTTACATCAATAGAAAAGGAGGATACAATAGCAACTGTAAAAATATCAACTCTATACTTAAATTTTATAATAAAACTGTGTTTAATCTTCATCTGAAGCGACCTGCCAGGTATGTTTTTCTGTATCTGTTTGTACATAATTAGATAAAGATAGGAAGTACTCGTAATATTTATACAGCGCCCTTGAGGTGATTTTTCACAAAAACGGCGCTATACAAATCATTCAATTATTATTTTTATTATTATTAAAAAAAGTCAGTTGTTAGAGGTGGGATGCATAAAAAATATTATAACCAATTTAAATCGACTGTAATGGTTTTATCGAGTGTATCACAGCTGACGCGTTCTAAAACGTAAAAAAAAATATGTCTGACCAGTTTGTTTTTCCTGGTGTTGCGCCACTGGTATATATTACTTTTAAAGATGATATCTTCATTATTTTATCCTAACAGCAAAATATTGATACTTATATACGAGTACAGTGTAAAGGAAATATTATTATAATGATTACGATAATACCGTCGCATGTTTTCTTCACTTGATTAGGTAGGTGTATATACTTTCCACGAGTTCTGATAAAATAAAAATAAAAACATCTCACGGAAATCATTCATTTGAATCTTTGTTCATCGTGTTATTACGTAAATTTCTCATATTTCTATTGTAAACATTGTCTTCGCACACTCCTTGCTTCATTCAATTTCACACATACATTATGCACGTCATATTGCTGATGCACTCGATAATGCCATGTCTTGCTTGGGCGTCCGCGACTACTTTCTCCTTTCACTTGCGTGTCATATCTTCACCTGACACTCATTTCACAATACATCGTCTATAAAAAAATATATATCTCTTAACACCTATAATAAAAGGAACCCACTGTAAAATTAGAACAACTTATTCACTTGTTCACAAAGGCTGTTTTTCAGTGGCGTTCCGCGAGGGCATCACTATCGCAATTTACTTTTTATATCCCTCATTCTAAAACAAATTCTAAACAAAACTCTCTTTTCTACATACTCATTCAACTTAAATTATTACCTCATTGACATTTTTAACTCAACTATACGTGATATTAAATTAAAATTCATTACACGACCGCTCTCAAACTAGATAACGTGAACCACCTCTCCATCTACTCTTGTCCTTTGTACCTTTATCCCACTCCTATGTTCCCCTACACCCTCCCCTCCCCCGACTGACATAGTTAAGCTAACTGAATCAACACTGTATATTGTCACACTTTACTCATAGTAGTTTTAAATTATTATTAACATGATTTATTGTTTTTATTATTATGTATATATAAATTGTGGATTTGCTGTTGATTTTCCCAAAAAAAAGTGTTTGTATACATATTCACCAATACACACAATCCTAAGTGTGTGTTTTGGATCAACTCTAATTACTCGACGTACATGTCACATTTTTGATAGACAAAATAAAAAAAAAAACAATCTAAAAATATGTGTTTAAAAATAGCGCATTAATTACCATCAAGTCACCAATAAACCAAAATTCTAATTACCCATCGGAAGTCGATATTAAAACCGTCAGTCATTTACTTGTGCGGGTACTTTTAATATGTGATAATGAGATCGCTGTCACATTACATCAATCGCAAAAATCACAGGTGTCCATATTAAGTTTCCACCTCGCCACATCGTGGTTTATTAGGTCGAGCAAACCTGATACCTATGTATTGCACAATACAAAACATTGCATAAGGTGTTTTTATGACTATTATTGTGAGTAATTGGTATGTAATGATATCTTATCTATGAAATAGAAAAGCTCTTTGAATTATTTCTGTCTGAAGCAGCAAAATTCTTTAACCAATAAGTTCTGGCGGTAGTAAATTGGCACAGGTGTCGCCGTCTGGAAATATTATTATATTTTAGCATGTGACATTGTTTACAATATGTGTTCTGATTCAAAATTAAGATAACTCTGATACTTTCTATGATTTTTTTTCATCGTTTTGATAAAAAAAAAAATTATAACACAAGAGTTCCAAGTGCCCCCACACGTCAGGAGCCAGCGAGGCTACGGCATCCCCAATTTGGGTATGTTGTGAGGCTGAAGGTAGTGGGGAGGGAAAGGAGACGAACAAGAGAAAAGTAGGGAAGTACCTGGCTATTCAGATCTGATCACCAAACACGACTAAATCCATTTAAAGCAACGTTTCGATTCTGAATGGTGGTCTTTCACTGGGGTGATACTGAAAGTATCTACCACTCTGGAACGTGCCGCAAATGTACTGTATATTGTTTTAAATTAATAAATTGTGAGATAACACTAAATAATCAAATAAAATTTGCTTTCCAACGCCGCCCGGGATTCGAACCCGCGACCTCTAGCCGAGGATCGTAACCACTCAACCACGGAGGCCGTCAGTCTGCTTATTCAATATTTACATAGCGTCTCAACATTTATTATGATAATTAATGGTTTTACTCACCTATTTGTATTTTAATCATTTTCCATTAATTGTTTTTGGTAGTCATTTTAAACATACGTTACCTGCCAACAGTGGCGGCTCGTGACTTTTGAGTGAGCTAGAGCGCCAAGATTGAAAAATACGACGTTATTGATGTTGTTGAAGCCGAATATGATTTTTAATTTTTTTCCAAATTTCAATTATATTTTCGTATTTTTCTATCTTAGCACTCAAAAGTCACGAGCCGCCACTGCCTGCCAATACATGTATTATAAAATTTGTGATTTAATTATAGATTTTCCGTATTTTTTCACCTGTAAATATTGATATTCCGTTAGTCTGATTAATTGTATTGCAAGAACCGCATTTTCATTTATTTATAACCAACCAACATAAAATAATATTTGTATTTCCATACATATCAATTGTATATGAAAATATTAAATGTTAATGTTTATATAACAATTTAATCTTGTCATAAAATTAATAATGCGACGTGTGTCACAGTTTAAGCACGTATTTGTAATATCTATGACCTCATTGTTGAAATAAAATACAGTATGTTTTTTTAGTCCCTAATGTAACATTATCGGGTTCATTCTTCGAAATTCCAGGAGATTTAGAAATATTTCAACATTGAAAACTTTGTATATATTTTTAGTTCATAGTCAAGTTTAAAAATACAATCAAAACCAATCAAAAGAAATCAATATAAATTCCTAAGGCACATTAATTATGTACTCGGTATTTTCATTAATTGACCAAAATTAATTGACCAAAGAACTAAATTTACTAAAACTCTCGTAGAATTATTTCCGACATGAGATTTATGTTCAAAATCGTATATAGTAGTATTGACAGCCATAATTTAATTAACCTCATTCAATTTCATATACCTACGAGAGCAACTCTTTCCAAAATCCTGTTTAAATGTAACATCAGGACTGAGCATTACAATCACTCGCTTGTACCTAGATTACATGAAGTTAGTTATGGATACGCAGATGTGGCGGATCTATTTAACTGCATGGAATGTAAGTACAAGAAGGCTATGCTATCATATATTTTCATACAATATTGATTTACCTAAGTTTACCATATGTTTTATATGTACGCATATTTTTTACTTTTATATTCTTCTTGAAATTTGATTCTTTATATACTTTCTGATGAAAATTACCTTTTTAAATGATTTGTTCTGTATTCCTATGCTTGTAGATAAATGTGATATGCAATTATTGTTTATGGTATATTTATGCCATTGATATTAAATAAATAAATAAAATTTATAAAACGAAACCTTAACAATCTCATTTATTCTTTAATTTACCACGTACATAAGGCTTTATATGTTTATTCTGTTCAATTTTAATTTGTAGAAATCCATTTTGATTTAAAGTTTTTCAAAAATGTAATAATACCTATCAATAATAACTAGCAAATTGTTTTTCAGGCAGTTTAATGATGCCTTCGGAAGACGAAACAGCTGTCACATGTAATAATAATTACCTGGCAGAACTTTTTTTACAACAAAACCGTTTTTTTTTTAAATTAATTATAATATGTAGTTATAATTAAAATTATGGGTATTTATTAAATCCTTCGGCGATGTGTACCTATTTTTTGTGTGTTTTGAAAACAGTAACATATTGGCTTTATTGTGAAACATCCCAATTTTAGTATTTATAATTCCTATTGTGAAAAAATCATTCAGCTTTTTTAACTTCCGGATTCTAATTAAATTATGGATATTTCGAAAATAATAATTCTCGTCATGGAAAAGCATTGGAGGGCGTAAATTCGCCATATTTTCATTTCTTCGTATCATCCTTACATTTGTTCTGTCATTTTTATCGGTATCTTTCTTCGATTTCTAAGAAGTGTGAATATCATCTTCAATTAATTCCCATATAATTTTGGCTGCTACCCTTTTATCATGACTACAAGATTCTACCCAAATTTATTTGTAATTTAGATAATATCTCGGATGTACTCCTCCGATTTTTATTTATATGGGACATTTTTAAATAACTTATTGAAGCTTATGAACCTCATTGAAATATGTTTTTTAATCATTTAACATAATATTAGCAACTCTCAGAATGAAACCTGAAACCGAAAAGACACAGAAAAGAAAAAATATAACGGTAGCAATTGGGACTCGATATTTAAAAATGCATAACTTATGCTTTCCTTCAGACACCAATTCAACAGCAACTAATGAATACACAAACGTTCTACCAATTTATTTTCAGACCGAGTAATGGGAATGCCAATATTTGAATATATGTAAATATACCTACGTACGTAACAACTGTGTAGCTATTTTAAAAAATTAACTCCAATTGACTTTGATGCTGTTATTTGAGTGATGTTTTTTTCTGTGCAGCTTCAATTGATATCGTAGTTTTATAATTAGCTAAATGATTTATTTTTTAAATTTATTTTTGCCTATGAACCAATCAACTTCAGACGCACGTCTAAAATGTCTAAATCCGAATCATGCGCCATATTACTTTTGTTTCTTGGCGGGAATCGAACTGGCGACCGCTGAAACAATGTAAAATAAATATATGTTTCAAAACTACATGCGAGAGGAGCATGGAAATGAACTCGGTAGCTGAAAATATATCTCCTGACATAATACAGGAAAGTTGTTTTTAAAAAAAATTCACATCACACGCAAGAACTCATCCTTTGAGAGTTTTTAGTTGGATTATCGAACAGATTACCTGTTTTATGTACATAATTTTATCTATTTATTTGAAATATTATTATTGTGGCGAATTGTGTAATGTGCATTTCAGACTACGCACAACCTCGGTGGAGTAAAAACTGTTTTATTGAAACGCAGGTACATGTTTATTTAAACTATGTGATCAGATTTTAAACATACGTTTTCTAAACACTGCACTAAAGATAAAGCGGAACGAGTGATGATACTGGCAAAGATGTTTCATTCATCTTGTGTTCATCATAATATTATATTATCATTTGTAAGTCATCACGTATACACAATGGCGTGCACAGTGTTTTTAATGGTGGGCAGTAGGAAAACAGCGAAATAATTGATATTAAAAAAACTTACCATAGACGTGGTCAGTTGTCTCTAAGAATGGCTAAGCTGCTGGCTTTAGCCGATGTCGGTTGATATTACTTAAGCCGCAATAAATATATAAAACACCGCTTCATTTATGCACATCACAACTCAATTACTGGGTACATAAAAATTTCATGCTACGACCACACAATCGCACAACGTCCCGACCCGAACTCGGTTCGGAGTTGGAACGTTGGCCGATTGTATAGTGACTATAAATCGGGAACTACACGATCGGCCAACCTTCCAACTATGAACTCCAAACTGGTGATGCCATTTTATCTATCAATCTACCGATATTCATAGAAAGTCTACCGAAATTTATAGTATTATTGACACAATTCGTTTCTCATTAGGTACTCATAATACCGAAAATAAATATAACGGATAGATGTTGCGCCTGTTTTAGCTCCGTATTTTATTTTTGTGCATAGCTTGAGCAAAATATAACAACTAGCCCCGATTAAACATCGGATTACATGCATTTCTCTATTGGGGTGATTTTTCATGAAAAACGGCGCTATACAAATTATCCAATTATTATTATTATTATTAGCATAATATGCATATTTGGGTATTTATTTGGGGGTTAGTTGGATATTTGAATCTTTTTTCATTATAAACATAGTTCACTCATGTTTTATTCTTCGCGCAGCACGTCCGTCAGGATCGCCTGCCGAACTCGTACTGAACGGTCAATGTGTGGAGGCCGGTTTGTGCGAGTTCGGCTAACTATTTTGAAGGTTGGGCTAACTAGTTTGCCACCGGGGCGATCTCGGGCGAACTCGCCGAACTCGAGCTAACGTTGGCCCAACGCGTACGAACCATACCTCTACACAATCGCCCAAACGTTTGAGTTGGGAGGTTGGGCGATCGTGTAGTCTTCGCATCATATATTTTCAACTGCACGATTGCATGAAAGAAAGCCAACCTAATAAAATGATAATTATTTCATTAGTAAAGTTGTACTTATTAATAAAGCTGCCAACAGATGCCACTGATCGCTACTTTTGCTGTAGAATTGGAAGAAAGCATTTTGTTCATATAATCTTATTACTGAAGGTACTTTGAATTCTGTAAGTCATATTTTTAAATAATGATTTTGATGGTATTTTTTTTTTGTAGGATTAGAAAATAAAATACAGGTAGTTTCCTAATTCCCATTAATTTTTTAATTTTATATGGACGCGGATATCTAATTTGCAGTATTTACGCTCCATTTGGAAATAATATTAAGGTAGGTACCCATCTAAGTCCCAACTATTTCGGTAGGTAGATACCTGATATCGATGACTATAAATACAAAAATGGAGTGAATTGAAAAGCGAACCGTCGCATATTATGTGCGGTCTCGATTACGTGAGGTCTCGGTTACAAGATATAGAGGAATAAAACTCGTAATTGAAGCTATAAACAATAATTGAACCGGTGTCTGCCATTTTCCAAGACCGTGAATTTCATGACTATGTCACATAGGTATATCTTTTTTAAAAATTTAAGTGCGCATAGACAAATTTCGTCGTTTTGTCTCACCTATGCTGAATTTATTGCGAACAAGCATTAACAAGCATTTTTGTGGAATCGTTCAATCGTGATCTCATTTCTGTATTTGTTTCTTTATCAACGGTGTGCAAGTCATCTTGATTGATTTTCTGAGAAGTGCTTTGGATAAGTCACCCGCATATTTGACATCTTAAACAATATGAACCTACACGCATATGGCTTGGATAAAACCATGAGTAACAACTAACTACTCAACCATTAAAATATAGAGAAATGAGAGGTGCTGTTGTTGATTTATGATTTCAGAATTGACTCAACGTTTCGATTTAGAGAATAATAATAATAATAAAAAATTAAAAAATAAATTAAAAATAAAAATAAAAATAAAAATAAAATAAAAATAAAAATAAAAATAAAAATAAAAATAAAAATAAAAATAAAAATTAAAATTAAAATTAAAATTAAAATTAAATTAAAATTAAAATTAAATTAAAATTAAAATTAAACTTAAATTAAAATTAAAATTAAAATTAAAATTAAAATTAAAATTAAAATTAAAATTAAAATTAAAATTAAAATTAAAATTAAAATTAAAATTAAAATTAAAATTAAAATTAAAATTAAAATTAAAATTAAAATTAAAATTAAAATTTAAATTAAAATTAAAATTAAAATTAAAATTAAAATTAAAATTAAAATTAAAATTAAAATTAAAATTAAAATTAAAATTAAAATTAAAATTAAAATTAAAATTAAAAATTAAAATTAAAATTAAAATTAAAAATTAAAATTAAAATTAAAATTAAAATTAAAATTCTCAAAATTAAAATTAAATTAAAATTAAAAATTAAAATTAAAATTAAATTAAAATTAAAATTAAAATTAAAATTAAAATTAAAATTAAAATTAAAATTAAAATTAAAATTAAAATTAAAATTAAAATTAAAATTAAAATTAAAATTAAAATTAAAATTAAAATTAAAATTAAAATTAAAATTAAAATTAAAATTAAAATTAAAATTAAAATTAAAATTAAAATTAAAATTAAAATTAAAATTAAAATTAAAATTAAAATTAAAATTAAAATTAAAATTAAAATTAAAATTAAAATTAAAATTAAAATTAAAATTAAAATTAAAATTAAAATTAAAATTAAAATTAAAATTAAAAAATAAACACATCGCAGCCGAAATTATAAGGTTGATAATGGCTACAACTGTAATTTGTTACGTCTGTAGAACAAACTTTAATACAGTGGTAGAAAATACAGGGGAACATTGGTAGAAGTCGTAATCGAGAAAGACGCCGATTTTGTGGCTTCCAAACCTATGTCTTATGCTTAGAGTAATATATTACTCTAATGTCAATATTGGTATATTGTTACTCTAAGGTCCTATGTTATTGGATAAGATGATAATATATGTAGTCTACCTCCGGTAATATATAATAAATGCACCAGAAGAAGAATTAAGTTACAATGGATCATATTGAAGTTAGCACCAACGTAAATTGCATAATGTGAGTCCCTTTTATATTCCAGCATTTAGTATTGAACAACAAAGATAATTGTCTCATACGGTTTGGTAAAGAGTACAGAATGAGATGCCCCGCCGCTATGAAGGGGGTCATTGATGGTCGAAGCATCCAACCAAAGCAAATTAGATTAATTAAATAATTACATTGGGATTCCGAAACCGCTCGGTGGAAGTGGAATGCCGGTAGACCTCGAACCTTTTACAAACTTATCAAATACGAATACACTGGTGAGTATTGGAATGGATCTCTCAAAATAGAAAAAAATCATGACGATCTGGTCCCGAGTGTAGAATGAACCGGGAACTCGCAGGAAGATGTATTATGTTTATAATTTTTTTTATGTAAATACCGTTCAAGAGTTCCAACTGCTCCCTGCTAAAACGGAGCCAGTGAGACTGTTTTATCCCCAAATTGGGGTATATTGTGAAGCTGAAGGAAGAGGAAGTTGGTGAAGTACCTGGCTATTTAGATTTGGTCACAAAGCACGGCTAAATTCGTTTCAAGCAAAGTTTCGAATCTGAATGATGGTCCCTCATCAGGGCCATACTGAGAGTATGTAACACCTTGGAGATCTAATAAAGGCATTTCGCTGATAGATCCGTTGAAACCTCTAACTATCTACGAGTATATCCCATAAACGACGCATTTATCAGAAAAATGTGGTAACCGAAGCCCTCAGCAAAACACCGTATAAGTATTTTTAACATGTAAGTATTATGAACAATATGAGTATATACAAAATTATCCAGAAATTTACAAAATCTTTGGAAAATTGATAACGCAACAGAATTTCAAACAAACGATTTCGTACAATATAAACACTATTTAGATTGTCGAAAAGTAGATTAACTATCAAACTAGCCATCAATAAATAGCATGGTGAGATATAGAGCGACCACACCAATAAA
Organism: Halesus radiatus; assembly: GCA_022606495.2. Taxonomy (NCBI): domain Eukaryota; kingdom Metazoa; phylum Arthropoda; class Insecta; order Trichoptera; family Limnephilidae; genus Halesus; species Halesus radiatus. Next base: position 38,462 of record JAHDVE020006227.1, read on the forward strand.
CATCTATTTAAAAAAATAACTTCCCGAAAAAGAGCGATTAAATCTATTTGATGATAAAAAATGGCATCGTCAAGTACAATAAGAAATTCAGAAAATACTTTGGAAGACAATTTTATTGACCGCTTGTTTATCTCATTGGATTCTATCTATGTACCTAAATATAAAACAAATTTACCTACCAAAAAGTGTTGTCGTGACATTTTACAGCATTTAAAAGTTATAAAAACCGCTAAACCACTCAAGATGAGAGATTTTATTCGCTATTTGTGATAAGAGGTTTATTTGAATGATATTGGACTTGAGGTAAGCGTGTTATGACCATCAGTGGACTTGACAGAGCGTTATTATCGTGTGGTGGGTTTCCAGAAAACCGTTGGACAATTCAAAATTTCCGGAATGCCTTTATTTAATCACTATGTCTTCTTAAAATCTCTAAGAAGATATCAATTTAATGAACTAGCGCCATTGATCCCTGCGGCACCAGTTGTTCCGACAGTCGAGAGACGTACCAGACGTGTTACACCGACTCAAATATTGACTTGCTGGTTCTTCCTCCCTCCTACAACACGGTTCTTTTCAAGACCTAGGTTTACTTCTGCTATATCAGCTCCCTCAGCTTGCCCAAAGACTGTGGCGTCTATAGAGTTTTAATCCTAATTTACCCTAGGGAGTAGAAAAAACAGCGAATTAATTGATATTAAAAAGTTTTCCCGTAGAACGCCTAAGCTGCTGGCTTTATGGTAACCGATGTTGTTTGGGATTACAATAAGCACTTAATTTATGCATATTACAAGGCAATAGTTACTGGTTATATATATATAATAGTTACATAATTTTTTCGACCGCAACAGAGTTGAAAGAAAGTCAACAAAATATGGTAATATCGTTAGTAAAGTTATATTAATAAATGTACCAATAGATGGCAATGATTGCTACATTTGTGATTTTGTAACGAAAGGCACGGCCTTTTTCGACACTAAGACAAACGAATCTTCCCTTGAATGCGAATTGCGACACATTTACATTTTTTTGTGTGGAATAAAGCCACCATTTGAATATGACATGTGCGTCATTTTGCATTCTACATTGATTTTATATTTTTTTTTTTCATGTGAGAAAAGTGGAGTAGGCAGTCTGCCTGAAGATGACATAGAACATATAATCTTAGGTAAATAGTGCAGTTAATAAAAAGTGTTAAAAAAACTCATTATTTTCTTGCATGTGAATCGAGAAATGACAGAGAAGCTAGTTATATCGCGGAAAATACATGACTTAATCTAATAAACATCTTAGAATTCCAACTCGTAAAGAATCTCTGTTGAACAAAAATACTACGATTTCATTCACGAATCGTGGTTTTTCTTCGAACTATTCCTATTGTATTTTTTTATATAATCAAGTTCGTTTTTTATTAGCTTTGCTCTTGTAGCCTTCAAACATTACTCGGTTTCTAAAGCTCCCAATGCAAAGTAGTAAACTTCTAAGCGTAAACTAATCCCATACACTAAACACCATTCATTTCGAAAACATAACATTCTGAAACGAATCACCGTTTTAGTTTAATGTTCGCGGAACTCTCGGATGACTGAATAACGCTGACAGAAGAACTTCCAAGAACATGTTACATAAATAAAAAAATTCGTATTATGTAAATAAAATAATTATTAAATAAATTAATTAATAGTTACTTTGCATTCACCACTTTATTAATATATACATATCAACATGTATTATTAACAGAATATTAATTCCTGATGGGGAAAGCATCGCTTTCGAAACATATTGATATGCATATATTAATAAAGTGGTGAATACAAAGTAATTTTTAATTCATTTATTAATAATGATGCCACAATTATTGAATAAAAGATTTTCCACATTTAAAGTTGTAAAACAGAACCATTTTCGCAGAGTGTAGGACGTAGTTTTCCAAAGAAAAAAAACGCTTTACGTGAGTTTCATATTTCAAATATGTATGGAATTTTCCATCCATCGTATTAAGACATCGGGTCGCTCTCTCTGGTGAATTCAATTCAATTCAACAGATTTCATAAAATTATTTATTTATTTATTCGCACAAAAAAGGCTTAAATCATTGTGGTATTTTTTATTCACAGTGTGATGGTGTTTAACCTTTTTAGGGGAGCCCTGACGTCACGAAATGTGCACAACTTTTACTGTTCCCGGTTTACTATCTAGACCAGGGATGCATAAACCACGGTCCGCAACCGTATTTTACGAAGTCAACAACATAATTAATATCCACTTTCGAAGAATGGTTTGCCTCTTTTAATAAGGTCAAGCCTAGATTAGATTTTGTTTAATTATCCCTTTAGAATTGTGATTGAAAATATACCAATAGAAACCCAGCTGGAGCTAATTGATTTACAAAACGATGACAATCTTCTTTATAATTTTTAAATGTCCATTCTTGGTGGATACTGCCATGAAACATGGAAGTTTGTGCGGGTAAATTTATATATGCGAGCAAACATGTTTAATCATTTTACGCTTGTCTACTACACAATTGTCACCATATAATAATAATAATAATATTTATTTGAAACACACATTATTTTACAGAAATATTTCAGAAGGCTTTGACTGTCCAACTAGGAGCAAATCCCGTTTTAGGACAGACAAATTGATAAGATTAGTTCATATTAATATACATGTACATGAAAGAATATAAAAGAATCCATAAAGTAAATTTAAGAAAAAAAAAAAAAGTTTTTTTTTAAGTATGTTGCATTTTTTAAATTAGTGTAGAATAATAATGAATTACAAATGAGATCTAAAAGTTTAAAATATAAAGTATAAAAGTTTAAAGAACATAAGTTAAAGGTATGATATGCATTTTTTTAATTTACTGTAGAGAAATAACAAATTACATATGAGATGTAAAAGTGTATAGTGAGAGTAAAAGTTTAAAGTATAAGATACTAAAGTATGATATGCATTTTTAAATTAGTGTAGAGTAATAATGAATTACAATTGAGATGTACAAGTATAAAATATAAAGTATAAAAATTTTAAAAATAAAAGATTAAGTATATGTTTTTTTTTTAAATTTAGTGTGGAGTGATAATGAATTACATATGAGATGTAAAAGTTTAAAGTATACGATATTAAAGTATGACATGCATATTTTTTTTTTTGATTTAATGTATAGTAGTAATGAATTACATAAGAATGTTTTATTAAAATTGTACATATATATTAATGAGCATATGTTCGCTTTTGACCCTCCCTAAATCGAGAAGCCATACATTGATCAGTTTACGCAGGACGTTTGTACTTTTCATTTTCCATGTATCGGGTATTATGTTGAACAATTTTGGTCCTAAGTATGAAAATTGTCTTTGAGCAAGGGATGTCATGGTTTTTGTTGAAACTATTGGATTACTTATTGAGTGTCTGGTGTCGTGATAGTGCTCGATAGATGGGTAATGGTGACGTTGTTTATGTGTGTGTAATACAATTTTCCTGATATACAGTTGTCTGACATCAAGAACTTGCATTTCTTTGAATAATTCATCACTGGGGTACCTGAAGGGTTTTTTAAGGATAACTCTTATTAGGGATTTCTGCGCTTTTGCCAGGGGGTCCAAAATTGTTTTGACACAACCACCTCATCCTAGGGATGCATATTCAAGTATAAGTCAGTGTTTCTTAGCCGTATTGAAAGAATCGCCCCCTTTACCAATAAACTTATCCCCCCAGTTAACAACGTAAGAAGTGTCGAGCCTCGGACGGTACAAAACTTTCACTCGTAGGTGATATTTTGAACCTTTTTGAATAGGCCTTTATGATATCTGAAGAACATGATATGGAATATTATGCCTCAATTTTAATTTTTGTGCGTAAAAGTGTAGTTTATTAAACAGAACTTAAGAAATCAAAGCGCCTAAAGAAAGTGTAAAAGTGTATCAGTGTGCATAGCTCGTGATTGTGGTTATTTTTCTATGTTGACACATTGCCCACTTGAGCTTTTGCAGCACCCCCTAAATGCTAAAAATTTAAATTCTGTTAAGAGTCACTGATATAAGTGGATACAGCGAAAATATTGTTAACTTACCAATGTCACAAATTAAATGATAAACATTGACGTACCCCCCCCCCCCGTGCAACTTACAACGCCATTTCCATCACGAGCTATGGAGCTTTTAAAAATAAGATGGTTCATTATATTGTGTTACATATTTTTCAAGTCTATGAAAATAGTGTATAAACTTTATTTACTTCTTTAACTTTACTGTCTAGACACTTGACAAAATCCAATATTATATGTAGGTAACCTAATTATTTACCCAATAGTTTCGTTCATACCTATGTGTATTATCTTCTGTTTGTTCTTTCAGATCCATTACCGAGGCGTTACGTCACGAATTTCCGCAGATTTTCAAAAATAGAACGCCATCTATTTTTTTCCGCGAACGTGTTCGATAAAGCACTCGATTATAAGTGGATCCTAAATGATTGATGACGAGGTAACCGATCCCTTGTGGCTATTAAAAGCTTTCGATTTAGTCAATAATTGCAGGAGAATTCATCTCTGTTATTTGTCATTGATATTATACGTCGAAGTTTTAAAAAGCTCGTGAGTGATGAAATTACATACTGGTAAAATATTTTAACGAAAGTTCTGATTGAAATTGATTTTGGATCATTCGTGGACATACACTACTTACTGTAGATCAGTAATGTTGAGTTTTTTGTACTTATTTAGTTCATATTACATTGTTTGCATATTAATATTAACATGGTTATATATTTTATGATTTGATATGATGTTTTCGTAGGACGCAAATACAACTACTAAAAAGTGGTTTCACATATTTATTAAATAAATTAAACACATTTTTTTAAACTACTAATTTATTTTTAAATCATAACCAACCGGTTTCACTTACCCCATGCTTCGTCAGGGTTAAATTTACAGCCAACAAAAAATACGTAGGGTGAGCATATAATAGCTGAGATATGCAAATATAATAAAATATATTACAAATATAATAATAAAAAGAGTTAGAATTAGATTAGACAATTTTGAAGCTTTATGAATAAAAATAATAATTATATTCTTAATAATCAACTTAATTTGTCTTATAGTCGCATATTATGTATATTTCCCGTTAACTCAAAATTTCCCACTTCTCCTTAATCCTTCCCTCCTTTGACGTTCTGTCTCTTTCTTTTTTATGTGTTGTCCCATTCTATTACATGACTCCTCATAATCATAATACCAGAGCAAAGCAACTAGACAAGCTAAATGTACCTAAGTGTAATACTACTTTTGGACAACGGAGTTCTGAATTTTTAGGTGTACAATTATACACCAAACTCCCACTTATTATCAAACAAAGGAATTCAATCAATAATTGCGTTAAGTCCAGCAAAACTTGGCTTAAGGAATTAACAGTAGAAGAACTGACTAGTAATTTTAAAACAGCGTCATAGAAATTACTGGAAATTCTCTACCCAAAACTTTAAGTTGGAATATAGAAGTCGCTGAAACCCCTTTATTCAAAACCTAGTTCGCTCCAGCACAAGATCTCTTAGTAAGGAGGACTATTGAAAAAAATCTATAACATATATGTATTTTTTATATATTTATACCTTATCTTAAAATGTCAAAATTATATGGAAATTAACCATTTAAAAAAATGTAAGCATGCTTCACTGTTCCATTTTATATTTTGTCTCCCTCTTATTATTTGTTTATCTCACCTACATACGAGTATATGCTCACTCTATGTATTATTATTTAAGTTTTAAATTTTACTCTGACGAAGCTTGGGAAAAAAAACTAAATCAGTTGGCAATAATTTTAAAAAAAATAGTGTTTTAAAACAAAGCGTTTCTTTTATTTAATCGATTTAATATGAGTTTAAGAAGTTTCTTGTTTGTAGTTTTAAAGCTGATTTCCTCCAATAAATTTATAAAAATACAATATTTTATTATAACACTAACACATATGTAAAGTTCTTGTAAGTTTCTTGAAGGAATTCAGCGCTAAACGAACAATAAAAATTTATTCCATTTCGTATTCCGATTGTACACAAAAAAACAATTCATCAATATTTAAAAGCATTACGTAGTAAAAGTTTTTTTTAAATATTTATTAACGACATCTGTGAGCGCGTAGCTTTATAAGCATGCTCATATTCTATAGTACCGGACCCTAATAGTTAGTTTACTTGCTTGGCTCTAGGTATTCCTGTTGAAACCGTTGTGAGATCTGTTAATTTATTTTTCCCTTCCACTAAAATGTGGCTAACCTCTTCCCTTAACCTTCTTAACCTCTTTACATTTTATGGAATTCAACAATAATAAATACGAATATTCCTATTTTAATGACATCAACAAAAATATAGGCTTTTAAGTAAAAAAAATATCATTAACTTTAAAAGTTCGCAGTTGATAAATAATATAATATATTAAGGGCCAGCACTCAAAAATGGGCAAAACAATACCAAAAACGATTTTTCTATATTCTTATACCGGAATATTATAGATAGAAAAATGCATAAGGTTTCAAAGGACAAAAATCCTCCCACTATGAAATACATCCCAAAATATCTGAAAATAGGTCCAGTTTGAAAACCAGTGAAACCAATTTTTAACGTTTAATCTAATATTTCATATCAAACAAACAATATCGTTATTGCACTGTGTTTTTGAACGTACCGAGTTTCAGTGAGATATAAATAAATATTGTTATGTGTAACTAAACAATTCATAGACTTTGTTGCGTACACCGCACATGTTGTAAACACATTTATTAGAGATATTTACACCCCGATTGTATATATATGATATATTATGAATGACGCTTTTATGTAAATATTTTGTTTGTATTTCTAATAAATAAAATTAAAAAGAAATTGTAGAAAATAATATTAACATAACCTAAATGAAATATCTTTATAATGATTACAAAGTTCCAAAGGAACATAATTGAAAACCAGACAGTGTCTTCGGATTAATATCCGATTTTTTATTAATATGAGATATCTATTGACTTTTTATAAAAGCCTAAATAATACATTCAATTTTTAATTATTAATTATTTTTATTGAGATTTAAAAACCTCATTTTAATATTAACCCGGATAGGCAGAGGTCCTGGGTTCGAGTCCCAGATGAAATCTTTTTATTTTCTGTCATTTTTTCCGTTTTCATATTTCATTTAGGTTATGTTAATATTATTTTCTACGATGATTAAATATTAAAATGAGGTTTTTAAATCTCAATACAAATAATTAATAATTAAAAATAAAAATATTACAGCATAAGAATTATTGTATTTTTAAACCTTATACATCTTCCTAATTACAGATAAATCATTCCTAATATTTCTTGAGTTAGCAACCTGCAAAGTGTTTATTTTTGTGTGAAACATTTAGATAAATAAATCGTCTTTTTTAAGTTTCGTTTTCCTAGAAATGCCAAACAGAAAGTGCCGTACAAATTGCATGGTGCCAGAATACCCCTCTCAATATCTTTTGCTGCTTTAGAACGAACAAATAAATAAACAAATTTTATTGTACCACGTCCCCAATCCGTAAACAAAGAAAATAGAGATATACGAGTAATATTTTTTATCTCAAAAAGTGAAGTGATCTGGAAACCCTTTTTTGTGTAAACATAAAACACTTGTTGTTTTCCTTCAGACGGGGGGTCGCAGTTTATAAATAGGCTATTTATTCTTGTATGTGACACCATTTCCGTTGACAAATTATCACCTTAAACAGTACACCAGCTGTGTGGAGCTTGCTGAGTGTTTAGTAGTGTCATTAATTCTTATAACACTCCGTAAATATATCCCAGATGATCAAACTATGATAAGAGTTCCACATCACTACAATGTAACTACAAGCATCGTACGAAGTTATGTAGCTAACTTGTCAATAAGTGTAGTTGGTAATGAATATTTATGGTGTTATTCCATCATTATTGATTTATTGTGTTGACAAGTACATTGCGCAATAAGTAAGCGTAATATACGTAAAGCCCAATGAGTAAGATTGAGAAAGGGACGCTTAGATGTTTGGGCATGTAGAGCGAATGAACGAATAAAGGAGTGTAAGAAGAATATATGACGCGAATGTGAATGGAAGAAGAAGACAGGGACGCCCGAGGAATACATGGCACGATCAAGTGAATCAAATACTTGAGTCCGACCATGTCAGAAGTCGGAATAATAGAAGCGAATATATGAGACGATGTATGAATGTGAATGAAGCAATAAGTGTATGCCAAGATCGAGTTGTTTGGCGGTCCGTCCTCTCTGCCTACCCCTGCGGTGAAACGGCGTGATGGTTAGTTAGTTACAAGTACATTAATGTCATTAATGAATGTTTGAGGGTATGTACCGTGTAATAGATCTTAATTGATAACGAATCGAAAGATGTATATTTTTCATGTTCCTATAATATTTTTCTTTTTATGTGATTCTGCACAAAGCGTTGCAACTGCCGGGAGCTAGTGGTGCTATTACAGCTACCGGTAACCCATTAGGAGAATGTTGTGACGTTATGAAGCTAAAGTTATAGTGGCAAGAGAAAGAAAAAAGGGAAAATAAGGGTTAGGAACTACCTGGCTGTCAAAATTTTGTCACTAAACATTGGTAAATTCACAGGAAATGTGACATTTTCCAACGTACTTACAGTAAGGACATTTTGTTTTTTAAGTTACTCTGTTGTGAGTTTTCTTTTTTTTTTAAAGTATGTATATATTTATATATATTTATTTTATTTATTTTCTTTGTTGTCTTTATTTTCTTTATTTTATATATTTTCTTTATTTCCTATATTTCTTTATGTAATTTATTTTCCTTATTTTCTTTATATTCATTATTATTATTATTTAATCATTGAAGAAGATAATATTAACATAACCTAAATGAAATATGAAACCGAAAAAAATAACAAAATAAAAAGATAGCAATAGCATCTTGGACTCGAACCCAGGACCTTTCAAGGACAACCGCTTTACCAACTTAGCTAATGAGACCAGTTCAATTTATGTCATCTTCATCGATATCATATTTCAAATTCAAGACTTGTCAATATCATCCTCTTATTTTAATCCCATATTATTGGCTGCTATCTTTATTGATTTTTATTATTATTATTATTTTTATTTTTATTTTTTTAAATTATTTATATTTATTTTACTTTTTTATATAAATATGTAATATTGTTTTTGATGAATCGTTATATACTTTGAAGAACCTCTATTTTTAAGCCTTAAAAAATTCTAGCATATTTAGGATGTATATATATATATATAAGGGGAGGGGAAGGAGAAGGGGATACTTGAAAAAAAAAATAACGTTAATGAATAACGGTTATATATATTCGGTTAGGTTATCGTTAGATTAGGTATTCGGGCTGTTTTTTTTTTTTAATATCACTTTTAAAAAATGCGCTGATTCATACATGTGTTGATTTATCGTTGAACCGTTTTAATGAACCGTCCTTAACGTCCCATCAGACGGGTATAAATATCCTCAAAGCTCGATCTTGCGAACCGTCGCAGATTAATTGGGTATAAGGTTGGTTGCAGTTTGCAGTGTCCTCAGTTTTGAGCAATTACCGCGCATTAAATTTTGCGCTCTTCACTCAATCAGATAAGATATTACCGTACTTAATGGCCCGGGGAGAATTAAGAATTCCGCATCCATGATGCGTCGTAATAATTATTTCAAGAACGTGGCTCGTTATATGCGATAGGTAATAAAGTAATAACACATCGTGAACTCCAGCGATCTTAAACCCGAATTAATTACTGTCTACTGGTTCAGAAGTCAATTCTTATAAATAGCCTGGGGCGCATAATTAAACTTCTTGAAAATACTGCATGAGGTCCGAAATATTAATTTTAGGTAGGTAAAAGAAAATCCTAACGTTAGCTTGAATTGCCGTAGGACAAAGTTGGGATAATAAATTAAGCTGTTCGGTTTAGCATTGAGGCGATCCACTTCCTAACATTCGAACGAAATCACGCACTCTTTTGCAGGTGGCGAAAAGGTTGAAATTCCCGCTTAACATCGATCACATATTGATTTACGCAAAAAAAAACATCACCAAAATGCGTATTTGATTTTATTTTGTATATCTCAGACATAATTATTTAGATGTTTTAGATGTTTTTATTTTTAAAAAAGGTTCGTAAGTAGGAGGTTTTACACTTCAAACTTATTTTTAGGGTCAGATACTTATTTATTTATATGCTTATAAAAAGATTCACCAAAAAAATACCTATTTAAACGAAAGGCCAGAGTGTATTATTCTACTTGCAATATTTAATTAAATCATCTATATTTCTAGGCCATCAAATTTTCACACATTTAATCGCCTTAAGACGAACGGCTGCGCTTCCTGTTTCATACAAAACTTAATTATGGATTTGAGGCCAAAATACTCATCAAAACCGAATGATCTTTTTTCAACTAAAAGGTGTAGTAAATATCTAGTACGGATTAGAAGCATTTTATTTATTTCTGTTTTAAATTATGAAATAAGGGTCATTAAAATAATCAAGTTTTAATGATTTTAGAGGGAACTTTGACAATTATTTTATAACACAAATTGATAATATCTAATTTACTAAATCCTAGAAGGTAGTAGAGCTGCACATAGATCTTCTATTGAATCATAGATTGCGCAAAAAAAATAAAACGACTTATGACTTCAAACCCCTTCAACGTTTCTCTATATTTGTCAGGGTGCGTATTTTGCGAAAGAATTCACTCAATGAGATTTTTTTTTGCAATAACTCCACACTGGAGGTCCCGAGGAAAATAATTTCCCTATGCCATCTTTGATGATGCTATGTGAATCTGACCTAGGCGGAGTATTTAAATAATGCGACAGTCATTAAAAAAAATCTTTTTTTTTATCTAGCATCACTGTTACTTCACACTCTTTATCTTTATTCCAAATTCAAATGTTGGGGACCCCTGACGGTCGTTATTCCCGAGCCTTTTGTTTCACGTAACCTTCATTTGTATTTCTTATTAGCTCATTCGGGCGTTTATGGAGCGTGGGCAGGGATATTCAACCGTTGTATTCTAAACCCTCGCTTCGTGTTATCGAATACCTGCGTTTATTGATTAAAAGGGCACTTTTTTTGTTATGATCTACTTAGTAATCATCAATGTTATGATAACGATATTAGGTTACATCTATCCAGCTATCACTTCAATTCTCCACAGGGGTGGTAAGTGGAGAGGTTGAAACGCCACACAACACTATTTCGAATCCTGACACATGCTTTGCTCATTTTTATGCCTCGTCTTGACATAACCTGACTCAAGTAGTTTTATACCTGGGGCATCTTCGACTTCTCCGTCCACCCGCTCTACATGTCCAAACCATTCTAACGGCCGTTCTTCCCAAGTTTTTGAATGGTCGATCTGAGGCACCGATCAGCCAAGTGTTTTGTTGAACATTCGCTCTGTTTGCCTGTTTCCAAAGGATTTTTTTTCCTAAATTGTTTATGGAGGTGCCCGCCCACTTTTGTAGGCTATAAAATATTGCCCGCCCACTTTCATAGATGTACAATTGACATTTGACGTTTCTCTTTCATGAAAAACAAGACAAAACGTAGCTTATAATAAAGTAAATGGAAATAAATGTTTATCTTTCAATATTTAATTCGCGATAAATAGATTAACTGACAGTTGTTCACCCTGTTGATACTTTTTTTATAACGAGTCCTCTGTTGAGGGGAACTTAATCCACAAAAATCGATATCCTACATTGATCGTAAATTTGATCGAAGATCGGGAAGAGCGTATTTGTGCATTTGAACAGTGTTGAGGCAAAATTTCGACTCGATAGTTGCTCAGTAGGGTTGTGAAGAACGGCAGAAAGCGTCCGATCTTGTTCCTTATACTTATATGGACTTGAAATGTTTTCTGATATAAAAATTTGTATTACGTTCGAATGAAAATTTGTCGTTCATACGCCTCAGGGATCTCATTTCTACAACATCCAGTCTATTATCGTCCTTTCTGTCAGTTCCATGTCTCACTGTCATACATCGGGCTTGGTATAAAAACTCCATCCGAGACTTTTAGATCATGATATATGAGAATTATCAAAAACACACCTTGAAAAGGTATAATAATAATGCTGATCACAATTCTAAAATCAACTCCCACGTACCTAGTAATTAAATGTATTACAATCACCTAGGTTTATTAAATTTCTACTATAGATTACATTCTTTACTTTAATTTTTATTCATATTTTACTTACTCAAGTCCACTTTACATGTTTGCTTTTAACTTACTACATGCATATATACATATATGTTCATGTATGTGTACCTATGCGTGGTGTATGTATACACGTGTTTATGTACATGTACTGTGTGTACTGTACATGGGCAAAAATTGATATATTTTTAATTGTTGTTTTTTGAGATATGAGACACTTATCATTTTTCTTATCACTTATCATATAATTTAAATTTAATGTAAATCAAATTTAATAATTAAATTTAATTTAATACAGTCCTTTTATAAATTAAATTAAATTTAATAAATAAATCAAATTTAAAAATTAAATGGAGTTCTACGAATTAAACATAAAAACAATTAATATATTATTTCTTAATCTTGTCTTACAACAAATACTACCTTCGATGAATGTTTCAGCCTTTGATACTATATATTAAATACATCATTTACGTTGCAATCGCCATTACTTATCTTTATGTACTATATAATATATATATATCATATTTTTTCTTATATATTCTGTGATATAAATAAAACTTGTTACATAAATTTGACAGTCCTAAAACGGGAACTTTTCCGTTGAAGTGTCCAAATGTTACTAAGATAAAATATGTTTCTGTATACATAAATAAAATAAGATATGTATATACGAGTATATATGATATTTATCGAAAATTTCGGGATTTTTAAAACATGCGGGATTTATCAAAGCATTCATCTCACGATATTTTTAGCACGAGCGACTCATTTTTTCGAGTATTACTTGTTGCTTGATTGGATCTGACATCTGACATATTCATCTAGAAGCTTAAAGAACTATAATACGTCCCAGTCACTGAACAAAAAATCGGTAGAAATTTGATCTATGCCAGTGATTTCCAAATCATGGGTTGCGACCTTGACTTTTTAGTATACTGTTTATCCCGATGAGAGAACCTTTGCTTCTGAAACATGTAGATAAAGTACTTCTTATTAATTATATTAATAATTACGCCACAAAATAATTACACGTCTATCGAAGAAAACAAATTACTTATTAATAATATTGTACTGGACGCACACGCAAGTGACATTGAGTATAAATCGCCGCTTTTCTCTTTAGAGACCTCGGGTAAGGATTTTGTAAATGAAATACAGACTTCACGAAACTCGCCGGACAGTTACTGGCCGGTTGGACCAGTTGTGCTCCTCTTTATTGGGATAAATTGTAAAGTTACTGCGCTTGTTAATTTGGAGAAATTATCTTATCTCTACAGATCTGTATGAGACACTAAAGGAACAAAGAAACATGTATTTACAAATGCATCATAGGGCCGAAGATTAATTACGAAGGTTCCACGGTTACGCTGTGTGAATAATTCAATCTTGAAAGCTATAGACACCTATAAGTTGATTTCATGTTTATAAAAGCAAACAAAGGACTTTATCAAAATGTGTGAGAACTATAAACATAAATACCTTATGTTTGGGTAATATCTCTCTGTTCCTGATTATAAAAATACCATAATCAATATATTTCTTAACATATTTGGAATAGTTAAGTTCTATATATTTATGAAACTCCTTTGATATTTCAAAATGTTTGATTCCACCCGAAGTCAATTAAATTGACCTTACTTCTTGCACACAAACACGCCCAAAATACGATTCTATCGGTTCTATCCCTTCAGTGGTCCCAGTAAATGTGTTCCCACCTCTCAAATATCGTTTTGGCGCCATCGATTAATTCAAATCGGCCAGAAACAGGCAGCACGCAGTTTTTCTTTTCAATTAAGGACCACCCGCCACAGAAGTGACCCAAATCAATTCATAAAGATTGACGCGTCTAATTAATTTTCTTTTCAAATACAGGAAGCCGAATAAGCAAAGGTGAAACCAAATAAGCAAAATAAACTATGTGTGGGTAGCACTAGAGTTTACTGCCAGGCTTCAACCTAGTTTCAAAACAATTTTCCGAAATCTTTTATCTTATTGAACGACTGACAAATAAGTGACATTGAATATCGATGTTTTATAGCGAACATGAGTTATGAACTTAGGAAAACACATTATTTTATGTTTTAAAATATGACATCTCTAAATCACACCTCTTCAAAGAATCAAAATAATTAAGAGATTGTCAATTTCAATTATTAAAAAATAAAATATTATCGAAATATAAGACGTGTCTATACGAAGCCATCAAGAGATGATTTTCTTTTCTTTCGACATATAATTGATATTTAACAATCCAAAGCTCACTGGAATTGCAAATGGCATTTTGCACTGAAAACATTTGTTAACCTTATAATAACAGATAAAAAGGGTTGCAATGTCTTGAAACCAGAGCTCAACGAGAGAATTTAGTGAAACACGCAGATGTTATAATTAAGATTGCTTAAACAACATATTTATCAAAACTTTATTGTATTTTGTGTACAACATGTCTATCTGATTAAATGTATTGTATTTCTTAATTCATATGTAAAATAATTTAGCACATCCGGGATATAAACTCAATAACTTGTTATGTTTATTACGGAACTCAAACCGCTGGATCTGAGTTTTCTCGTAGCTATTAAATAACATGAATCATAAGATATATCTCATACTCGATTCGCATTAACAACTTAAATTAATGACTCAAGCAGTTCACAAACGTTAAAATTTATATTTTTTACAATATTGTAAGATTTTTCTTCAGTATTATAAATCAATGTTTCCCATTTTTAATATGTCCTACACCAAATAAAAGAAGTTTTTTTTAAATAAATAGATTATTGAAGGAACAAAAAGAAACGGAGGTGGGAAATTCAATAAGAAAACAGAGGAATTAGAGAAGATTTAACAAATATTTCTGTTGGTTACAGTACCTACCTTATGTGTTGTGAAAATTATATATTTATTATGTACACTTTTTTCGTTATCTATTAATGTTTAAGTATAACTTTTTTACATGTTTTTCGACTGACAAACTACGCACATTCCCGTATTATGGCAGTCGATACTATATGTACATATCGAAACATAAATAATACATATATATTAAGATAATATATGAGACATGCTTTTTTTATTGCTTGTAAAATTTATAATGTACTATCTACAGAATGTAAGTGTCCAAACATATCGTCTTTAAACATATACAAAAATGTTTTTAATAACTGGATAAAAACCAAAGATATCAACCTTTTTCTGCTATAGTTGTATATTTTCCCCATTTTATTTTCTTTTTTTCATTTTCATTTTCCTATTTAACTTATATTTTTTATTTAACTCACTATTAGTACAAATATACTAAAATACTTCCACTAACTTGCTTATGTGGGATTTTTCGCTTTATATACATTACACGTAGTGTACGGGACAAGATCTGTAAACTCTTGCCGCACGTTTAGAAGAAGAAGATGATGCTGGCCACTTCGACGCTTCAGAGCAGGTTAGGAAGGAAGGGGGAAGGTGTATGCCTTGAAGGGGGGGAAATGCTTTGAAAAAGGCAAACGATTTCTTGCAAGGAGCTGGTGAAGGTGAAGAAAAGTCTTGATCGGTTTTCATGAAGATGCAGGCGAAGTAGGCAGAAGAGGTGTTGAATCCGTGAGAATACTCTACTTTTTTAGAATTGCAACCGTTGCTTAAGTACTCCGGTGCGATACCGTGCTGAGAGGAGCCGGCGTATCGGGCAGTTTGAACTCGTGAATTTTTCGCGAGCTGCCGTAGATTCTGTCAATCTTGGATCGACTTAATCAAAAAATTAGGATGTGAACCTCGATCTCCTGTCTGAATTGAGCCTATTGCAATCTTCACCTATTTTTTATTAAAGAAGCCAAAATTATTACAAAAAATGTCGTGGCGGTCAAAGTAGGACAGTTGATACTTTGCTGCCGAATCACAGAAAAATGCATTGTAAAAACATAAATTGAGTAAGGTTATTCGATTCCGCGGGTGCTAATGAACAGATCAGAAAAGATCGTTTATTTAGATCAGTCACCGCAGCCGCAGGAATCGCTTACAAAGACAGACAATTTTGATAGAACAATAATTTTTGACAAGTTTTTTGTGGATCGCAAGGGCCCAACCAATGGGGGCTCGCTTAGCTTTCGGGACCGTCGCCGGGAGCGACCGTAGAAGTGGCGGGGGTCGGAGAAATGTCCCGTTAGTGGCCAGTAGCGGCTCGGCACGAAAAAGACATTCAGGGGCGTAGAAAAACGAAGACGATAACGTGCACTGTTTATCGTTCTCTTCCTCTACACGCCCGGAACCCCGTTTATCGAGAGCCATATGAAATGAAATATGAAATCGGGCGTTTGCACAAATCCTCATTTGTGCAGACAGTTCGATATAGAGATTTGTATCTAAGTCGCGTCTCCATCGATGAAAATAAATTATGAAATCGGGCGTTGCACAATTCAACATTTGTGCAGACATAGTTCGATAGAGATTTGTATCTAGTCTCGTCTCTATCAAGTTGTGGTCAGGTCGTCTGTGTGAGCCCGACAGGTACTACGTACGAGTTAGATATAGAGGATCGTATCTAGTCGTCGCTCCATCGAGGATGCACGAACCCAGTAGAGATTTTGTATCTAGTCGCGTCCCTACTTAGTTATGTACCGGTTTGATGTTACGTAAACGGAGGGTATTACAAACTTGATATTCACGTCTGGTATACGTAGGTTTATGTACATTTGTTCAGATATAAGTGAATATTAAAAAAAATGATGTTTATAACCTTTGTACCTTGTTTGTGTGAATGCATATATACAGTGTAGGTACAAAGAATGGTAATATCTATTTCTAGGCTTTATTTTATCTATGTGTCTCCTGTAAGTATCCGTGGGCTAGGCAAGCGAGCTTCTCTGGAGCTTGGGGCAATATTTTATGAAGTAACGGTAAATTAATTTATGTCAAAAAGATAAAAGATTTTCCGAGTAGGTATTGAGAATTGATGCATTCAAATAATGTTCACATGGTGATAGACTGTGTAGCAGGTGAAATTAACAAGATTTAATTTGGAATGCATCATTAATGTATTCTTAATCTCTCTTTTTACCATTTTGCCAATATATTTTATTATTAAATAAATGACGTAAAAATTAGTTTGTATTCATCACTTTATTAATATACACATATAAAGATGTTTAAAAAGCGATGCTTTCTCCATCAGGAATGTATAGAATACTATATATTATATATTTGGTATTCTATATATTCCTGATGAATAAAGGATAGCTTTCTAAACATCTTGATATGTGTATATTATTAAAGTGGTGAATACAAATTAATTTTTAATTTATTTATTAATAATGACGCCACAAAGTGAATGCCAATCTTTTTATGTATCACTTACTTAACTTACTTTTGCTTAATTTTACGCTTTCTTCATTTACCATCTGTTTAACTTACAATTCCTTAATGTGCCATTTATTTATCTTACATTTACTTAATTAACCATTTTAATTAGGCTCCATAAATAGATTCTCGAAGAACTCTGTAATACATATATTATATCGATCAATATTTCTTCGTGTAAATTAAGTAAAAAAAAAATTTTTTATTATAATGTCTCCTGGTTTCGAAAGATCCCTCCCTTCATCAGGACTTCTTTTCCATTTTCACTTTTGTGTACAGTACGAGCAGTGTATGTAATCACTCGAGTAGTCTGCTCCAATTGCGTCAGCATGAGGCCGAGCTTGACGAGAAATAAGCGCCACCCGAAAAACAAACGCGTCAAATTGTCAAATATATATATCACGAAACAGTCCCTGAAAACTGTACCGCGAAAATCTTTCATCTCTATGATTCCACTTCCGCATTATATTCATAGCACCGACCTGCGCTTTCTGTGGAACGCGAACGACACGAATATAGCATTCCACAAAGCGTGGAATTACACGGAAAGGATTAATAAACGTATGTGAATGTCACCTAAAATAATAATAATGTCCGCGTGACGAAGCATGTCACTTTAAGCGCGTTGGTAGCTTCTCGATTCGCGAAACAAAAATTGTTAAAAATTAACTTCAATATAATTAATATAAATTCGTGGAAACAAGCAGTTTACACGTATTATTCTGAATTTCGAAAGCTTTATGGTTTTGTGTTTATGTTTTGCTTTGAACCTGTTTTTCTGTGAATCATGGATAACTCGTTAAGCACGCGTGAACTGGTTTTATTACGATTTTTCATTATTTAAAAAAAACTTGAGTCACATTTTTTCCGACAAATCTATTTCTCAGATTTGAATTAGTCCGACACAAATGACGGACTCAAACTATTATTTTATTCCATCCTAAATGTGCTAGACTTTTTTAAGCCTTAAGAATAGAGGTTCTTAAATATGTAACGATTCGTCAAAAACAATATTACCTATTTGTTTAAAAAATAAAAATAATAAATAATAATGAATATAAACAAAATAAAATAAAGGAAAAAGAGAATATAAAATAAAGGAAAAAGAGAAAATAAAATAAAAAAAAGAGAAAATAAAATAAAGGAAATAGAGAAAATAAAGACAACGAAGAAAAATAAAGAAAATAAAGAAAACAAAGAAAATAAAGAAACAGAGAAAATAAAGATAATAAAGAAATTAACGAAAATAAAAAAATTGAGAAAATAAAGAAAATAAATAAATAGGGAAAGAGAGAAAATAAAGAAAGTAAATAAAATAAATAAAGTAATGGAATATATAGAAATCATAGAAATTAAAGAACATATAGGAAATAAAAAAATAAGATAACAAATGTAAAAAAAATTAAATAAAACAAAGAAAATACGGAAAATATGCTATATAACGGGATATAAAGAAAGTGAAGAAAACTAATTGACCAATTCTTTTAACAGCGGCCATTGTGCACATGAGCTGGAGGCCGCGATTAACCTTGCCGTAGTGTTAAGTTCAGCATTTCTCTTTCAGGAGGGCAATATATTTGTTGGCGCGTTCCGTTATCATCGCTAAAATCAGCATCGTTAACTTAACCGAAATAACTTCAGATGCATTCAAAATCCAGTGACGTAACTGAACGCTAAACAAAGAATAATTTCTATAAAACATCGGCGTCCCAACTAAACATAGAAGTCGGCGTGTTCGGTCTATTCTGGAGACGGTCCAGTTTTAATCTGTGGGCGACATTGGACGTTCAAGCGAGTAATGACATCGGTGCTGTGTCGACTTTTTACCGATGCATTTTATTTTTAATTCTCCGCCTGTTATGTTCTCCCGATCCCTGATTCACAAACAAGAGTTATGGGCGTGAGATCACCGCGCTCTCAAAACAACTCTGTTGCATAAGGACCGGGAATAAGATAAATTGGCTGTTGTTATGCTGAAAGAAAGTAGTAAAAAAAAAAAAAACAGATTTTTTTTTTGCTTAAAGGCCAACACCCAAAAATAAACACTTTGTAATCTGCACCATTTTGAGTGATGACTCTTAAATTAAAGAATTTTTATCTATCAGTAATTTTATTGTAGTGTTTTTTATTACCAATATATTATTGGTAGTAGTCTAATTGTATTTTTGTACATAACCATTTTCAATGATCATATCTGAATAGTCAGATACTTCCCAAGATTCCACTTTCCCAGCTTCACCCCCTCCTCACTTTATTTAACCTAAAAAAAATAATATGGGATTAAAAAAGGAAAATAATATTGACAAATCTTGATTTTGAGATATGATATCGATGAAGATGACATAAATTGAACTGGTCTCATTAGCTAAGTTGATTAAGCGGTTGCCCCGGATAGGCATAGGTCCTGGGTTCGAGTCCCAGATACGACTGAAATCTTTTTTATTTTCTGTCGTTTTTTCCGTTTTCATGTTTCATGTAGGTTATGTTAATATTATTTTCTACAATGATTAAATATTAAAATGAGGTTTTTTAAATCTCAAAAAAAATAATTAATAATTAAAAATTGAGTAAATATATCTGTTTTGGATTCAACGTGGACTGGTTCCTGTCTGCATAACTACAGATAAGATAAATATGTAAGTATTTGTGCTATTCCATCAACGCGTAGAGTTTAGAAATAATTTTCAAAAGCTTTGTTCTCTTTGTTCGCACATTAGAAAAACAATTTTCAGTTCACACTCACAGTTTGTTTCATTGGCAATTAATCAAGCCATCTGGCCAGCGCCGGTACTGAGTTAAGTGGTACCTGCATGCAAATGGCGCCAGCTGGATTTTTGGCGCCATTTTTCAAGAAAGTATTATAGTTAATATAATATAAAAACATGCGATGTTTGTGATTGATTAAATTGTACAACATATTTTAAGCTCATTAATAAGAATCTTCTGTAACGGAAGTAAACTGTTGGGTAATAAATGCCTGTATAATATTTTCAAATATTTATTTATAAAAAATAATACTAAGCAGATGCCAGATCATAAAATGAATCAATGTATCAATGAATATATTATATTAGCATTCTGACTCCAAAATTAAAATGAATGCTTTCGTAAATATTTACGAGAACCGTGAACGGACTATACAACTTTTCGTAAAACTTAAAAGTTAATTAAGTGTAATACCCTATTCAAGAAATTCAATTAAATAAATAACGTATCTTTAAATTCTATCCTTATTTTATTATCTTTTTTATATATATATATTTTATAGTGTAAACAAAGGAGTGATGATACCAACCCTGAAGTGTGGCAGTGAGGCATGGAACTGGCAGAGGAAGGATAAAAGTAGACTGAATGCTGTAGAAATTAGGTCTCTGAGGCGAATGTGTTGTAAAACCACGTGTGAAAAATGTTGAGATTCGTAAACAATGCAAGGCTGATGATAAGCGTAATGAGTGAGATTAAGAAAGAGGAGCTTAGATGGTTTGGGCATGTAGAGAGAATGAACGAAGAAAGGAGTGAAGAAGAATCGAAGGACGACAGGGAAAACATAACACGATCAAGTGAATCAAATATATGAGTCGGGCCATGTCAGAAGTCGTAATAACAGAAGAGAATGTATGAGACGATGTATGAATGTGAATGAAGCAAGAAGTTCATGCCAAGATCGGGTTGTTTGGCGGTCTGTCCCCTCTGCCCACCCCTTCAGAGAAACGGCGTGATGATTAGTTAATTAATTATCTTTTTAATATGTTTTTTAAAATATTTATGTTTTTAAAAATTTTAAGTAACGTGACAAGTTTTTTGGACAAGGATGTTCATTTTTAATCATCGTGGAAAATTATGTTTGAAAGCACTGCGGAAGATTTCCCGGAGGTAGTGGAGTATGGCACCCCTTAATGTAGAATAATTGGGGAACGGTGAAAAAAGAAGGATTTTTTTATTATTTACATTTTACACAAAAAAAATACAATGTAAAAAGTCCCGATAAACTACTTTTTTGTAGTTGTCTAACGGGAGCTTTTTATTCAAAACTCGAAATTATAAGTTAAGGTTACAATATATATAATAAAACCCATAAGTAACAAACTTAAAGCATAAATGTTTCTCAAGAATCTTACTCAAAAATAATTCTACAAAAATATTAAGAAATTAATTAAATAAATACGTTAATGACAACAACAAATCGTACATAAAATAATATTTCCTCATTATACAATATAATACAAATACCTTCTTCAGCTAGGAAAGTTTTCAATATAAATACAGTTTTTTTTTATTTCAAACATGTGTAACATACGATTTAAACATCTATCTAAACATGTGTGATCTAAAGTTCTTTGTCCATATTTGTTTGTATGCTTAGGAAATGTTAATCCTTCATTAAAATTGAGACGAGTATTGTAAGTGTGCTAGTCTATTTGTATTATACTCTTATATAGGGTTATTAATATGCTGAAATATAATTTTGTACCTTAGAACTTATCTTACTGAAAGAATTTTGAGACTGATAAAAGTATGGAATATTATGCCTTTGTTCGTATAAACTTTTATGAGCTAATAATTTAACAAATGAATTTTGCACTAATTGAACATGAGTGATGTTTGTTTCACAGGTAAGTCCCCAGACTGTAATTCTATACCTTATAACAGATTCCGCTAATGTGAAGTGTAATGATTGGAACAAAGAATTTTAATTTAAAGAATCGACTAACAATTGATCTTAGTCGTACACAAACCTTATTTATTTGTAAATCCCACTTGAAAAAACAATCAATAATCACACCTAAATAAAAATATGCTTCACAAGTTCAACATTTTCTCGTGTACTGTGCAGGAATGCCATCGTGTAAACAATCTGAAGTATGTGTTTTTATTTCATGTGTAATATATATCTTTGCATTGGGGATCTTATGTGCGTCAATTTAGTTTTTTTGCATTTATAAATAATCCGGAGTCATGGGACCATTTTAAAAGTTCAATGTAGTATTTTAAAAGGTCCAGACATGTTTGCAAATCACTTCTAGAAATTACCAAAGCAGTATCATCCGCATACATAAAGTGCTTTACATGTCTAAAAATGTATTTAATAAATGATCCATAAATAATATACAAAATTGGACCTAATATAGAACCTTGAGGAACGTCTGGCATAATTTGTATTGGTTTGCTATTCAAATCTACTTACTAAACAAAAGAAACATTTTTATGTTCTGAATATAAATGAACGTACTGAATATAATCACGATAATATTCCACTCTAGAAAAAAACCTTTTAGTTATTTAAAGAAATTTTAGATGAGAAATGAGGCTTTTAGAACTCTACCACCGATTTCACCAATAGATCCGTAATAAAGAACTTCAGTCCATTTTTTATTATTTTTTTATCAATAATGACGTTCTAACTTAAACCAGTTCTACCAGTATATATTTTTTTCTTCTAAAATTTTTGTTTTCATTTCGTTTGGTGTACAGATCGACGTACTAATCTTTACAGAGGGTATTGTTTGTGTAGATTTTGTCTGTACAAAAGCATATAGATGATCAATAGTGATTTTAAAATATTTCGTTAGTTCCATTCTTGGCCACCTGCAGAGAATTGTGTCGAACTGTATTGCATTTATAAGAAATATAGAAGAAGTCACGCAGTTTTGCGTTCTGTTTAAAGTTATCATTTTTTTAGTGTGTCTGCTCTAAATTTATATTTTATACTCACATATTGAAATGCGTATTTTATTTGTAATCTTATATCATTTGGAATGACGTTATGATTAAATGTTCCCAACACCAACTTACAACGTGTTATTTTTAAATTATTTTCTCTTCGTGAATTAGATGTTGATTTACGTTTGGCACAAAGTAACTACGACGCGCGTCAGAAAAATCAATCCTGTTGCAAAATATCAGCCATGTGGCATCTTAAGGCGAAAATAGAATCTATATTAGTGTATTTTTAGCCTGTACCAATATTTACCCGTCCCTGATGATACACACATGAAAATTAATTCGTAATATGTTTTCTTTGATGTTATGCTATTTTTTTACACGCTGTTATGAAAAATATATTTAATATTTCTTACAAAAATAGCTTTTATATTAACATACATATTCTAGTACATAGTAATATAAATATTAGTTTGGTGCGATGTGATAATTTATTACTAACCCAGATTTTTGAGGAAATAAATACAGTGTTGCGTTTGACGGACGATAAAAAATGAAAGAAAATTAATGTAATATGTTAATACAAATATAATTAAAATTAATAATAAATTCTTATCTTCAACCAGAGAAGGGGGGGTGGAAATTATAGAACTGGAGATGGGAGGATAAACAGTGATAAAATATGTAATATGTAGACGGGTGGGTGGGTATTTCAATAGATCTCTCATCACTAGAGCGATGAGAGAGAGAGAGACAATGCTTAGATTAGAAACTGAAAAGTACGCTACAAATAGGTACCGGTGCGAGTTGATATTTTTTATGGAAAATATGGAGAAAGGAAACTGCATTTATTATGTGAGTTTTGGTGGTTGCTATTTTTTTCGTATGCCTTTTCGGAAATGTATGTAATCTTAACTATTTCATCAACAATTATGATATTGTTGCGTGTTTGCAAAAGGTACTTTTAAATTAATGAAATTATTCCACAATTTTCTAACTTTTCTCATTATTATTCCATAATTGCAATCATTACATAATTTCCACGATTTTTCCATCCAAGCATTTTCTAACCCCTCCACTTTTTTCCTCCTAAACTTGTGTCTCTCTCCTCAAAATTCCTCTGTCAAAACCAACAAACTTCTTTGATATGATTTTGCCCCCTTTAAAGAGGAACAATATAAAATATTGTTGAAAATCGTCTATACTAAAATACTCGTACGCCTAATTTTGGATATTTTCAACATAATTAAATAGGTCCTAGTCATATTCTGCCGATGTGCAATGTGTCATATAGTACCCGTATACGTTCTTTAAACAAAAACTTGCCCACTACGGGTTTCAAACCCATGGCCCATGGGTCTAGAGGTAATGAAAATCTTTATAAATGTGGATGAAATCAAAAAAAATTGTAATACTTAGTATAAGAACATATTTTTCAACATCAGCTGAGTATTTTTAAACCTGCCGTGTTCAAAGCATTACATTGTAAAATATACGTAATAATTGTTCACGTTTCGTACGACTTCATGATTTCATCGGGCCGCACCTTCCCCAGTCGTCAAATATACCCTCGTCACGCCAACTGTGAGTAAAACATCAATTTGGTAAAGATTTCCCACTTTCAGTACTAAAACGTTTACCGTTTCAGTCTTCTATCCTCGCCTGAAGGTTTTCAGTTTGCGTTTCCGGCGAGTGATGGATGGACGGTGGGAAATTGTGAACTTTTGATGTCTCGTGTTTTATCCTCTGAAGCTTTGATGATAATTCGTTGGTTTTTTCATATATTTTTTTTAATTAACTCCATACGGGAGGCCCTGAGAGGGCTTTCAATCCCGGGATCCTGGGAATACCCGATTTTTCTAGGCACCGTGCTGAGCTTGTCCGGGGTCCCGGGACTTACTGTACTAGCAGATTTTATGAAAGTATTGTGTTTTTTTTTTTTAATTTTACTTGATTTCATCACCTTATTTCAACTATCGGACTATCTTTTTTTACATTGGCAGCATGTTGTTTAAGTACAATACGCGTAATTGGAAAAGATCCTTGCCCTGAAATAATTGACAAAACCTTAGATACTTTAATCTTATGGGGGTCGCTTTTTAAGACTCAAAATATTGAATTACTTTTTTTAAATTGCATTCTGCATTATTTCTTAACAAAAAACCTGAAAAATTATAACAAAACATATGTTCCAACTCTTATTTTTTCTAATAATTAAAAAAGGCACCACAAAAAGGCAAAGGAAAATTGCCAGCATCACAATCCCAGTTCGGATAAAATCTCCGGGATTGAAAGCCCTATGGCCTAAGAAAAATAACATCCCACGGGGAATATGTCATCTATGGGGGTGCTGTGCGGAATGTCATTAGTAGATTATGGCAAAGATGTGGCGATAAAATCTAGACATACGAGTATATTACGCAATTCTTTGCAGATACAATATATATGTATTGTTTATAATAAATCAAATAAATACATGACTGAAAGAAGCGCAGTGAAAATTCACTTTACTACAAAGAGGGACCTCTGTTTTTGTTTCCAACTAACAACTCTTGAATATTAAGTTTAGTGTCATGAAATTTTAGGAAATTGTTCGGTCTAAAATTTCTATTTACCTACTTTAAGTTAGCCACATCATTTCCATCCCGAGCTTACTAAATTCGGAAGTATCCATTTAACTATGAAATAATAAGACAAGCGCCATATTATCTGTACCAGATTTTCCGTTCCAGATCTCAGGCGAAGCCGGGTAGCAAGGTGAGTCTTAAAAATAAAGGAGAAAATCTATACCTATTCCTATTTCACTAAAAACTTAGGCACAAGTTTTTCAATCTGGAATATCCAAGTCCATGTAACTATTTTTTCTTTGCAACGTCGTTTCCATCACCAACTATGAAACAAAAAAAAGTTGAAAAGTACGAGGAAATTGATTACTTGATTTCTCGGACATAACCGAGTAGTGTTTCTAGTCATGAAATGAAATCAAATAGTATCATTTCAAATACTAATGTATTCATATACGAGTTTTCCTGACGATGAAAACATCGTTTTCGAAACATATAGATATCAATGTATATTTATAAAGTGGTAAATACTAAGTATATTTTAAAATTTATTTACTAATGAAATCATTTAAAATATACAAGACCTACGAGAAATAGGATGCAATATGCAATCACCATGAAATCCTCAAATTTTCAACTAGTTTATTTTGTTAATAAACATAATACAGGCAAGTAAAAGGGGTCATGTTTGTTGTTCATTCTACAAATTTCGACTCGGAGAGCTTATTATGAGTAATTATTGAATGTCGATACGTGCAAGTAATGGGCCATTAAAGCGATTGAGTAATGTTGGCAGTCTATACGCGGCTTACTAAAGATAAATGATTCATTGCTTGACCTCCTGACTGTTAGACTACTAACATATCACATGGCCACGAGGCAAGGCGAAGTTTGTTTATTTGCTCTTCGTTGAATTGAGAACTTTCGGTAATCTGTGAAAAGAGAAGCTTCACCCTACGATTTACGAATATGTGTAACTAGATACATTTTCTGGACCTTGAAAACTATAAATAATGTTTCAATGAATACTCTTGAATGGGAATCGCTTCTTAATATAAGTTTTTTTATTATTATTATTTTTTAAGTTTAATATAAATACATTTGAAATATTTAATAGTACAGATATATCTTAATAGCTAATTATAAAAAAAGTGTAAATTTATTTAACAAAAAGTGCCCAACTCAATAGAGAAAGATTTATCGTGTTTGAGTTGGGGAACAGCGCCATCTAGAGACTACACGATAGTTACTACGAAATAGAAGACTAAAAGTACGTGATACTGTAAATGCAACAATAAGGTGCATAGTACTTAAGATCTACGGTTAGAAATTAGGACCCATCTCTAGAAGTTTATATTGAGATGATAGCACGATCGATCGATAAAACTCCATATCAATATGATATTGACAAAATCCGTCATTTACAGTTATTAAGCGGCGTTAGGCGGTGTAAAATTTGCTACAAAATACAGGGTAGACAAAATCCCGCCTAATTTAGGTGCGGCTTCATAAATGACAGGCAAGCTTCGGTTAACTGTCAATATATACAACTTTTGTTAATAATGTCTTCCGTTCTGCAAAATAATTGGCTTATTAATTAACGAAGCTCTTAGAATTGAAAGACGTCGTATACCCAATCAATTGCATCATTTATAGCTTGGAGAAACGGAATTCAGATAGTTGTTCAGAATATCACGAGTAAAGGCTAAAGACTTCATTAACAAATTAACGGATTTTTACTGTCAAAAAGTACATGAGGACTGCCAATGTATATTAGAGTGAGTATATTTAATATTATTATGATATCTTAGTAAGCATCCATTCGACATTGTCAATTAATTCGTATGTACGTTTGACGTTTTGGAATGCCGATCCATAGACAATACCCGCCAGTGTTGCTATCGTAGGGCGATTTTTGATTTATTCCCTGGTAAATATCGGCTTGGCTATCGAGCCGCCTAACGAGCGCAACCGTGCTCGGGAAATCGATATAAAATCGTCGTTAGTTAAGCCTATCGATCCGATATTGTTAAGTTATTGATTTGACTGTGCTAGGGTCGGAAATCTTTCATTAAGATAAATAAACTGTTCTCTGTACTGAGTTTAGGCGAAGAAATTCAAGAAAAGTTCGTTATTATGTTTTCTCTATTCGTCTGTACGATATGAAAATCCTGGACACTGACCTAACACGGAAATAATCCATTGAAATATGGAAATATACGCCTATGGCGTATTCTCTAAATACTCCGGACAGCTAGGGTAACTAATTTAAAGTCCTTCGTCGAATGGCCAAAAACTATAATATTCAACTAGATTATAAAAGATATATTTCCTCGATGCTTCCATATCTTTGTCGCATTATGAGAAGCGACAAATACAAAATTACTCAACTGATAATGTAGGATGTATTGACGAAAGACGAGACAAAAAAAGACAACTCACCTCAAGGCTTCGAAACTTACGTTTACGTTATAGTACGAGTGCATAGTACATAGTACTCATACAACATTACATTTATGGAGCACGTTTTATTGTATTTTAAAAGCCCATTAGACGATTAGACCAGTGCTCTGCAACCTTGTGCCATGGGTCGATGCTGGGTGTGCCGCCGCACCCACGCTGCAGGGAATGAAGGAAAAATCTTTTGTTTTCCCTCTTAAAGACGCATGAACGCAAAACAAAATATTTCACTGCGTTTAGACCGTGACGGCTAAACTTACAATCAATTCTTAATGTTTTACACCGAAGCACGTTGGCTATCCCAATGCAAAACTTGGCTAGATTGAATCATAATACTTAATAACTTACACGCAGAGTTGTAATCAGAACAAGATAATGGTTTTTTTTTCCATTGCGAGTCCAGATGTGCCTTTACAAATGCGACTTTTTACAACATGAATAACTGCAGTCAGAACACGAGACTGATTTTTTTCCGCTGCGAGTACGGATGTACCTTTGCAAATGCGGCTTTTTACAACATGAAGTTGCAGTCAGAACACGAGAATGGTTTTTCTCCGCTGTGAATACGAAAATGCATTTTTAAATCTGATTATCGTGAGCATGAATCTGGAGTCAGAGCACGAGAATGGTTGCCTTAAGGGAAATAATTTCCCTCAAGGCCTATGTCATTTTTAGGGATACTGTCGCGACAAACGTAGAGTTTTTGAAAGGAATTCCAGGTTTAAGAAAAAAAAATAATGGTAATCCTAGAAAGAGTTCCTGTTATGCATGTTGGTATGTATATTTATCAACATTAAAAAATATATATTATGCAAAAGTTATATACCGAATTTCTTTTAGATATACATATATTTTTACTTTGAAATGCCGCGGATATCTGAGAATAACTTCGACGTGCCATGGATGAGGAGAAAGGGTTGCGGAGAACCGCATTAGACATACATTTAATCCTTCTAGGTACAGGTGCGTCGCTAGAGCTTTTAATTTTGATTTTAATATCCTTTTAACGGCGATTTTCCTCAAGTATTTCGGAATGCAGCGGTGTTTAGACACTAAAGTTATTTCGGGTTGTTTAAGGATGCGGTCATCAATATGCGTGGGCAGGAATTTATGTTCCCATCAAATCGAATTATGAAACACGTATTTATTTCAAGATGCTCTCTTGAATAACGTAATTTTCAGATATATTAACGTACCTATTATTCATAACACAGGGTCATTTTCATAATCAAATTTATGTTACATAACGAACTGTTTTTCGTTGACGGACCGTTATCCGTTCGTAACCATATTTTTTCTCCTTGATTAATTGCCATTCGCTCGTCATCCCTTTCACTGCTCAATAACGAATCCATTTCAAAAATACAAATTATATATTGTCTTTTTAATTAAAATGGTTTCACATTCGCGATCGTCGGGCAACAACCGACAGCTGTCAAACGATCGGTAAACTGAGAAACTTTTATAAAACGGCAAATATTAATTATATAACGGGTGGTTATAAAACCCACCCTTAGTAGAGATATTGCAAAAAAACGATAATTACAGAATATTACACCACGCATAACTGGAGCACTTGGTTCCTTACAATAGGCAATCTGCCTAGCTGGGAACTAATATCGACTTGACAAAAAAATAACAGCACTTGTACATATTTTAATTACTTTCATCTGTAATATTATTAATTATTATGCAATATTATGTACAAGTTATATTAGCCTATATAAATGTATCTACATAATTTAATAAATAAGATTAAACTAAAACCTGCTTGAAATTGTTTTTCAGATATATTAACGTCCCTACGTAAAATTGGTTTTCAGATATTAACGTACCTACGTGAAATTGTTTTCCAGATATATTGACGTACCTGCGTGAAACTGTTTTCCAGATATATTGACGTACCTGCGTGAAACTGTTTTTCAGATATATTAACGTCCCTATGCAATATTGGTTCTCAGATATATTAACGTACCTACGTGAAATTGTTTTCCAGATATATTAACGTACCTGCGTGAATTTTTTTTTCAGATATCTTAACGTACCTACGTGAAATTGTTTTTGAGATATATTAACGTACCTGCGTGAAAAATTTTTTCAGAAAAAATAACTTACCTAAGAGAAATCGTTTTTCAGAACGCTTTCGGTGCTTTTATACTAGATAGAGGGATACTAAACAAACAATATGGCCTCATATTTTCATATTACTAAGCGGATATTTTAAAGGTCATCGTGGAAACGATCTTGTAAACTGAAAGTTGTTGGTTGATCTCAAAATTTAGAACGGAAAATGCTATACTTCAGAAAATGCATGGTGTCAAAACTCAAACACCATTGGTGACTGTTTTGCAGGATAATCGTTTTATTTATTTGTTTTCCCCACAAAAGAATATTGGCTAGAACCGTTGAGTCTATAGCTTTCACAATGGTGAAAATTTGTGTGGTAAGAAAAAATAAGAAAGGAACTTAATATTGTCATTTGGAATGCATTTTTAATCGGATATAGCTACCCACTAAACATATATAAAAACGTTCTGATATTCAACCATTACATTTTTTTTTAATTACTCTTCTTCGAGAAGAAAAAAAAAATTGTACCGATATTATCTATATTTTTTCTTTAACTAGATGTATCTGAATCAAGTGTACATACATCCAGCGACCATGGAAGTCTTTCCAGTCTAATTTATTTTTTAATATACCTACTGTTGACGATATTTATACCGTTGCGTGTTTAAATTACAGGGCTATTTGCTAATTACACGTTTTCATTACCTCTTCAGTTTTAATGTTCTCAGACTTGCGATTCATTTCAAAATGATCCAAGATTTCAACAATTGTCAACAGAAAAAAATAATCATTTGAAATTCATGATTAAAATAGTGTATTAAAAATGTTTCGATTTTCAAATAATCAATTCAAATTCAGAAGACCTTTTTGTTTGATTAAAACAATGTATAAAAATGTTTCGATTTTAAAATAATCAATCCAAATTCAGAATAACTTTTCGAGTGATTAAAATAATGTATTTAAAATGTTTCGATTTTCAAATAATCAATTAATTTGTACGAGTATATTATTTCAATTCTATGATAATCGACCACTTACAATCAAAATCAAACCCTTCCTTTGCCATACTGAGTTTCCCTCTCAAAACTACTTTTTTTCTGCAATATTTGGTCTTTAATAAAAGCGATCTAGAAAGTATGTAAGTACTTGGACATATCCCGTTAAGCTTATTTTTATCAGAATGTTTTAAATAAACAAAACAATGTAAAAACATATTTATAATGAGTTAGTGGATAAGCTCGTCCCAGAAAAGTTCCCGATTAATTAAAGGTAACAAACAATAGGCAGGAACAAACACAGCGTAATGAAAAAAAAAATGTAGACAATTTGAGCTCTATTGACATTTAACGAAGGTCGCCACGGAACATCATCTCTATAATAAAACGGACGACAAAAGTGTCCAACCTTATGGGGGACAGGACCGAATCAGTCTCACAATATTTGCATATTGTCTGGTGGGTTTTTTTGCGTTATCGTGACGTTCGAATTGGGAGTAAATAAGTTTCCGGCAGATTTGTCTATCCAATAACAATGACAAGTTAAGAGGAACGGCTGCGCTGCCTGTTTTAAACATTATTTCATTTTGGATTTGAGGCCAAAATACCCATCCAAACTGAATGACATGTTTTTTTTTTTAATTAAAGATTATAGTATATAGTATGTATATCTAGTATGGATGGGAAGTATTTTATTTACTTTTGTTTTGAAAAAAAATCATAATTTTAGATGCAACTTAGAAAATATTTGCGGGTTTATCGTATTTTTTTTAATCATTGCTATGTAAATAAATATATATAGAAAAAAAAAAAACAAAAAAAAATAACTCTTTTTCGGGTCGATATTTTAAATTATGTACGGCAAATTTGTGTTCCAACGTAAATTGGTCGTTTTTAATTTAATTTAAAGTGCACCATAATACTTATTTTTTATACTTTTTAATTTTTAAATTTGTTTTTCATCATATTTTCAAAGTAGAGGGGTAAAACTTTTATTTAAATTACCGTTATCCTCCAAATAATTGTTAAAGGTGCCTCTAAAATCGCTAAAAATCAATTCCATTAATGGCCTGTATTTCATAATGTAAAACAAAAATAGATAAATTACTTCTAATCCGTACTATACATTTATTATACTTTTTGGTGAAAAAAATCATTGGCTTTAGGTGAGTATTTTGGCCTCAAATCTTTTTATTTATATGAGACATCTATTGACTTCAATTCAATTCTTTATGCTTTTACAAAAAGTCAATAGATGTCTCATATAAATAAAAAAAAGTCGGATGTAAATCCGAGACACTGTTTAAGTTTGCAATTGAGTTCGGGTAGAACTTTGTAAACATCATAAAAATAGCTGCCAATAATATGAGATTAAATAATGGAAGATAATATTCACAAATCTTGAATTTGAGATATGATATCGATGAAGATGACACAAATTGAACTTGTCTCATTAGCTAAGTCGGTTGAGCGTTGCCCCGGATAGGCAGAGGACCTGGGTTCGAGTCCCAGATGCGACTGAAATATGTTTAGTTTCTGTCCTTTTATCCGGTTTCATCTTTCATTTAGTTTATGTTAATATTATCTTCTTCAATGATTAATTTCATAGTTTAATTGTTACAAGAAATCGTGTCGGGTTCCAGCCCAGGTGTTTAGTTTAATTCCTCGGCTGGTTATTTCCTCCATCACGACATAAGAAATATTTTCCACTGTATTTATTTTCTCCAATTTAAGTAAGTACAGTTTACACTGAGGTCAGAGTAGTCTTAAACAACCAAAATTTTATTTCAACTAGAGTTTAAATCTAAAAAAGAGATTTTTAGTATGAATTCTGTATATAAGTATATACTATAAAATGACAATACCTCCAGCTCTTGAAATTTTATGGCAACATGCTACACTGGCGCTCTCTAGCGGCCCGAGTTGTACGAATTGTTTTTTTCATAAATTTTAATAGATTTCTGTGAAATACATTATTAATAAATTATAGACATCGTAAATTCAAAAAATAAATATTAGGTAATCTGCATTTATATAAAATTTTTAATATCCTAATTAAATCATATATAAATAAAAATTAATGAAAAGAATTCTGATATGTTAAGCCAAAAGAAGCCTAAAAAAATAAGAAAATTACTCACAATTTACAATGAGTATTTTATTTCCTTTCTAAACTACCAGACCGAGCGCGAGCTTCGAGTGGCGAGGTTTATAACTATTAGTACAAACCTAATAGCCTCTTTAATTTTTTTTTCATTTATGAAGTAACATGTAGATTACCTAGTATTTATTTTCTAAATTTCGATTTCTATTATTTTCGATCTTTATTAAGAATATATTTCACAGAATATCTATTGAAATGTTTGGAAAACTCAATTCCATAAGCGCGGGCCAGTAGAGGCGCTAGCATAGCATGTTGCCATCTCAATGTATGAAAAATATCAGGAGCTGGAGATATTGTCATATTTCTACGGTGTTTGATATAAGGAATCAAATAATACTTCATTGGTAAAGCAGGAAGCAGTCAAGTGACATTGTTATTGGCGACACCTATGTATTTTAGTATGAATTTCTTTATATATTTTGTCAATGATATCTTAGTGATTGGTTTCGAACCTCTACAATATTATTGATATTTACAATTTACACGGTCATAAATTTATACAACAATTTTAGTCATAAAAGCGCCACTCTGATTTATCATTGCCTTTCAAGTCTCATCCGGCACTGGTCCAGCTCGGCGGCCTAAATTTGACGCTTCGTTTCGCTAAAAGGAGTCTGAATGGCGTCGTAACCGTCATTTATGCGTATGTCGCTTAGGAATAAAGGTGTAGCCTAGTTTAGTTCATCGGGTACTCGTCGTGGGTACTCGCTACTCGCTAAGGCCGAGCCGTTCCCACTAAAAGATCCATAAACCTAGGCGGGGCACTTTGCATGGGCCACAGAAAGGTGGGTGGTTGATGGTAGGTACCATTGTCTGACACAGGACGTATCATGTTGTATTTTATAAAGCAAACAGCTTTGATGGATAGATTGACTTGGCTCTACCCTTCTAAGAACCACCCTTACCCCTATTATTATATTGTATTTTGTTGATGCGATAAGAGGTTCCACCCTACGTTTATTTTTATCATAGGCAGGTTTGTGGTATTTCAAATTAACGGTTGATATCGCTTTATCATTTATCACACATAGGTGAAATAGGTTTCCTAAATCAAGAAAAGTCGCAGATACAAAAGCGTTTTATAAAATTTGGAGTGATGTATTATATTTATTACCTAATTACTATTTACGTGACCGTTATAAGTAGAAGTATTTTTATTTTTTTTATTAATAATAATAATAATATGTTTATTTAATTTCTAATACAATTACAAACATGTTATATTTAATGCGTAAGAGAAATTCAGGTACCTATTTAATATTTGTAAAACAATGTACAAGGAAAAAGAAATATACTAAAAATAAAAAAATAAATTCAGAAATATTTAAATAAATTCAGGCAGTGGTGAAGATCGCGTCAATGAGAAGAGATTCTTTCAATAATCAATAGAATTTCCCTTTTGAATCTCTCCTCACTGACGCAAAATATTAATATATAACGTAATGTATACTACACATATGTAATATGTACACAAAATAGCTTATCTTATATTACCAAGAACCGAAATGGACTACTTGCTATAACACGGCACAAGCTAGCGTAGCAAGTAGGGAACATCTCTACCTATAAATTTGCCTAATATAAAACATTATTTGTGAAACTAACTAATTATTTTTACGTAATGTCAAAATGTTATAAAATCTAAATAAACTATATATCTATCTATCATAACTTACTCCATTACTTGTTATTGTATTTTTTATTTATAAAATGAATAAGAAATATTTTGTGTAAACCGCTATTTAATATATAAATATCAACACGTTCGGAAGCGAAGCTTTCCTCATTAGGATACACAGTATACATATAAGGGAAGCCTAGCTTCCGAAACATTTTGATATTTATATATTTAATAGTTATTTACACAAAGTATTTCTTATTAATTTTATTAATTGTTATTGTGTTTAATTGGTAGAACTCCGTTTTTTTAAACTTGTGGTAAATCAAATTTATTATCAGAACTTTTAATTATCACAATTATTTTCAAAGTAAATCGGTTTCACCGGTAATAAATCACTTTAATCACTGTAAAACTTAATATTGGGGGGAGTAAATAAAATCGTATAAGCAAGTCGTCGCAATGTGGCCTTAGCGACAGTTTGAAAATGTCTTTGAACGCCGAAAGAGCTGTCATATTAATTACAAACTAAAAAACATGCAGAACTTAATAATAACATTAATACATTTTGTATGCTTCTAATCACATTTCAAAAAAAAAAATAATACCTTTCTCCCTTGAAAAAATATATGATACCGCACACAACACTGTCCGCGACCAGTGGAAATATTGAACGACTGAAGGAAGGGGAAAGATATGGGAAAGAGAAAGGTTGATACTGAGAGTATAATATAGAACTGTAGCCTCCTTGATGGTATTATTTCTTTTATCCTAACATTCTTCTCTCCTAGAATTTGCAGATCTACCAGCACTTTGTCTGTGAAAAGTCAATTGGAAAGTTCATAAATCAATAAATATTCAATTTCACCAATCTTTAAAATTAATAAAGATGTTTAATTAATCAATTCGTTACATTTGCTGTTGCAGACAGCGCCGACGGCCTCCTCATTTACGTTTCCGAAGCTAAGACGTGGAATTTATTAGCCTTCGTGTTACGTGGTACGTGGATGGGCATGGTTGAAGGCAGATTGCCTGATTTATGCGATGATTCAATTAATAAGCAATCAAGGTGTATGGCCCATTTGCTAAATCTGGACTCACTCAGCCAATCCCCGGAGAGCTTTTCATAATCTCAATTGGACACTCGCGTGACGTAAGCTATAAACATCGAGGCTCGTCTGCTAATACTGAAATTGGAAAACTCTGTAGGGCTTTCCTATAAATACACTCGGCAAACAGTTAACGCGTATACACAATATGTTGTGAATAGGGATTGCTAATCTGGGACCGTTTCGGAAAAACCGAATTTTAGGATTTAGGAAACTCAAAATCCGGAAATCAGGATTAAATACACATTTTTTTAGAAAGGTAATTAAAAAAAAATACCTATATATACGAAAATAATAAAAAGTATTAGATATATTAGAACAATTTTCGAAAAAATGTCAATTATCATCACCTCAAGGTTAAGCGTAACGTGATACGTGCTCACAGATGGCGCTAATTCAAATATTTTAGAGGGAAAAAACACTTTTAGCACTAATAATGTTACTTTTAAAATAATAATTTATTTTTATAAGTTTGTTGAAAGACTTGAGCTTTAAGTTTACAGTAATAATTTATTTCATATTCCGTGTGTACACCTGCCAACAAGCAATTCATTTCAATATTCAAAAGCATTAAATGCTAAAAGTATTTTTTTCTAAAACATATAAATTAGCGCCATCTGTGAGTGCGTATTGCGTTCCGTTTAGCCTTAAGTGAATTATCGTATTCGTATACATATATATGTAAAGAGTATATACCCATATATCATATATATTATTTAGTTTTCGTCTTTGGACAAAACAAACCGTTGTTATTTTCCTTATAGAATTCTATTCATCTTCTTTCTCTTTCTTACATTTAATATTATTTTTCGTTCTTATGTTAAATATTGTTCTGGCTAAAAAATAACCAAACTTGTTTTTACTAAATGTTTTGTTTGTGCATGGTGTGAACATTTTGTTTTTGGGTTAACAACCTCATTATTACTAATTTAGTTGGTAATATTCTAGAGATGCCTAAATAGTCTGTTGGACGCGTTCCTTTTATAGGACATTGCTTTGCAAACAACTTATTTTATTTAAATATATAGTTTTGGATAATCTGTATTTCATAATTGAAAATCCGAATTTTGATTCCACTGAAAAAATTCGAAAATACCGATTTTTCGAAATACGGATTATCCGGATTACAATCTCTAGTCATGACTTATGAGGCTGAATACATTGTATACTTGGTATGCAAGAAAATTGAAAACATAGATTACGTACTAAATTAAAGATCAACTACGAAGAATCTTCAATCATCACTTATATTTGGCTGTACAAATCGCTCCATTATAAAACGCCCCACTGTAGAATTTGGCTGCCACATCTGGTCGGGAGCTCCAAAGTATCTGAAAAAAAACCTTAGAGTAATAATATACTGTTAATCTAAAGAAAAAACCATTGACTCTGTGCCGAAACGGCTGGTCCGTTTGATAGATCCGCCTATCTTAACAAATGGACTGCAATCTTTCGAGCACAGTTGAGGTTATCCACCACTTTCCCATCCCGTTATAAGTAACTTACGGTTACTCCTTCAGGGTACACGTCAACGACTCTATTTTTTTGGTTCAACGAAGCTAAGGTTATAAATGATTCTAAACCCTCATTATCCCTGCATAGCATTAGCTTAGAAGGAGGTTAGTAAAATGCCACCCCCCAGAATGGTTAGTACATACGTACTGTTGACGAGAGTGGCTCTAGTAAGTAATCTTTGGAGCACAGACGTCAGGTGGGAATGCTGTCCTTGTTCTACCGGTATTTTAATGGAATATGTTCTGAGGAACTAGCGTCATTGATCTCTTCGGCGCCGGTCCATAGTCGGGAAACACGCCACACATGCGCCTATGAGAACGTGTCGCTTCTACGACTCATTATTGTGTTCAACAGCTCTCTTCAAGGCCCAAGTTTACTTCTTTCTATCCTCTAAAAGACCCTCCACACAGCATCCCCAAAGGTGATATCCCTGTGAAAAAAAAAGTATTTTTTTTCTCATTATTAAGAAGCACATTTAATAATAATAATACTTGGATAATTTGTGTAGCGCCGTTTTTGTGAAAAATCACCTCAAGGGCGCTGTACAAATACTACTTGCTAGGGTTTATCTTATTATGTACATATACAGAAAAACATACTTACCCGGTAGGGCACTCCAGATTAAAACGTTAAATTACAATGTTTTGGGCTGAGATGATGTGAATTTGCACGCACATGACACTTATATTAGAAAACACTGTACATTGCATGACATTGAAGTTACTGTTTATCCTATTTGTCACTGATATTATATACATTAGAAGGTTATTGGCAAATTAAGGTTATTGGAAGGTTAAATTATATATAAACAAATAGCTATGTATACTAGAAGGTTTTTAAAAAGGTTAATTAAATTAACTAGACTAGAAAAATTATTCGTATAAAAAGTGATACTTATAATAAAAATATACTATGAAAACATGAAAAGAGAACAGATAATATAATATTTTCATCCATTGTCTACCAGAGTGCCTACCTACCAAGGATCGATATGAACCAATGAGTACATCAAATTCTATCGGGTATGGGTACCACTCCCGGGAACCATTCATTAGATAACCAACACCTCTTCTATAGGTCACCCCAAGTGGTTCGCTACTTTTGGTGACTTACCAGGGGTGCTTGGGTTCATGGGGTGAGGTTTGTCCAGGTCTTGGTGGTGGATGCGTCTGCCCACAAACTGCGTGGCGGGCCGGATCGGGAACCGGAAAAGCCGGTCGGGGGAGACCCTTTGACCTTTCCAGTAGGACTATTTCGACCCACCATTGCCCTGTACTGCAGTGGGGGTGGATTAATACGTCCGTCACTCCTGGATATACTGACCTCCAGATTTATACTCACCCTTCATACTTTTTTCCTTCCCAGAACTTTCTCTCCTTTTTTTCCTTAAAAAGACCCCCACACAACATCCCCAAAGATGATATTTTCTTCACGTCGTCCTGTGTGGAGTTAATGTTAAAACAAAATTATGTTCAAAAGATACTCTGTTAAAAAACACCATTCAGAATCGAAAAGGTTGCTTGAAATGGCTAGCCATGTTTGGTGACCAGGTACAAATATCCAGGAACTTCCTCACCTTCCTTTGCCCTATCTCCTTCCTCTCCCCGCACACAACATACCCCGATTGGAGATGCCGTAGTACCACTGGCTCCGGTCCTTGGCAGTTGGGTATTAATTTAACAACTTTTTCAACATTTTTCTGATGTTCGTAATGCCCATGTTCTTTCCTAAAATAGTTTAAAAATTTATATTTTAGGTGGTATTCTTTTTTTACGTACCTAGTATAATAATAAAAAATAAAAAAGTGTTAATATTAAACGATCTAAAAAAAAGTTTGCTGACCTCTGAAATAGAGTATACTTTGGTATTACGGACCGATAAAGTAATGTTATGATGGCCAAAATATTTATTACTAATTATTATGGCCATCGGAACATTGACCTTTAAGGTTCCATATTTTATGGCGATCACAACATTTTCGGTAATAAGGTTTATATTTTTATGAGTGTATTTGATTATGATTGATTCGGGGTCTCACTGTCATAATATTTGGATGATTTGTATAGCGCCATTTTTTTTTAAATCGCCTCAAGGGCGCTGTAGATAATTACGTAATTTTTTAAAAAATAAGTTCCCCCATATTTTATAAAGCGATTTTATAATATCTTGCAATCCGCCGTGTAATTTGTAATTTGTAAATTTTCACAAATAGGCGCCACATTTATAATTTGATTGGTATTATTATTGTAAGTACCTATTTCATAATCAAAACACATAATAAAATGGGACAACCTTGAGGTGATTTTCTCACGAAAACGGCGCTACAGAAATAATCCATTTTTTACTATTAATACAAATGTCATATTGCGAATAGCGTCATTGTTATTTTGAATGTCGCATAATGCGTTCTGGATGCTAACAGTTTGCATACAATAATAATGATCTACAATACAATCGTTCAACATACAATGTCATTCTACTTTCTTTTCTCGAACACACGCCATTCACCGCATAACTCTCCACACTATGAACTGCGTGCGAGAGAGAGAGAGAGGACTTTCCAGCATGCGTAGTGCTCCCTCACACAATGCACCTTCTGTCACTGCCACAATACCAATTCACTCTTCTACTTTCTGTTCCCCTGGCACTCGTCCACAGTCGGGCGCTTCGGCGCACATGGCCGACTAGTAGCCACCATCACAACACAACCAAACTTCACCTATCAGCTCTCTACCGTACAATTTTCCCACTTATTTTTCTCTCTACAAAATAGTACCTAATGCCATACCAAAACTACTCCCCACTCTAACAAATGTAATATTTCCTCGCTTGTGTTTTGGAATGTTTCAAGCAGCCCTGGTAGCCCGGCTGAATTTTAAAAGTAGCGCATTGGAATGTAACATCTCGCCCCGCTTTCTGCTGCCCCGGTAGCTCGAATTCAACCAAGTCCTTACCCCTTTCAAAACTCGCATTCCGACATCACCACACGTGCTTCGCCGATCACTCTCCCTTTCGGAACATTTTTGAAATATTTTCAAACCCCCCAACAACGGACTGATTTCGACTTTGAAGAGATGTTTTAAAATCTGCCAACAGATGTCGTTAATTACTTAAATTCTAGCGAATATTTTCCGATTTTTCAGATATATCATATTAAAATGGTACCTATGTCATTGGCTTCAATGGATTATTTCGATAAAACCAATAAAATACCTGATTAGAGCAAACGATCAATCTGATTTTGATAAATACAACAATATTACGAAGTAAAGTGTTTTTTTTTATAAGTTCATCAAAT
This sequence comes from Halesus radiatus, assembly GCA_022606495.2. NCBI lineage: Eukaryota > Metazoa > Arthropoda > Insecta > Trichoptera > Limnephilidae > Halesus > Halesus radiatus. The sequence goes on from JAHDVE020006227.1 coordinate 79,496, forward strand.
GATTGGTATTCACCTTGTGGCGTCATTATTAATAAATGAATTAAAAATTACTTTGTATCCACCACTTTATTAATATGTTCATAACATATTTCGTAAGCGATGCTTTCCTCATCAGGAATATATAGAATACTATCAGCATTGCTTTCGAAACATGTTGATATGTATATATTAATAAAGTGGTGAATACAGAGTAATTTTTAATTAATTATTAAAATATTTTAAATTATTCATAACTATATTTCCAGTAAAAACATCGAATTTCAATGTATAGTATGTATAGTAATAATTAATACTGAGTTGAACTTGTAGAATAATATTGTCTGGTCGATATTTCCTTGTATTTAATATTATTCTTCTTTAGTTAATAATAATAATAATATTCGGATGATTTTTATAGCGCCGTTTTTGTGAAAAATCACCTCAAGTTATTTTATTTAATATAACAAGGTGGTCTTTAGCTGTGTGCTTTTAAAGTCAGCCTATTTTTTAAATATTGGTTAAATCTAATTACTTACCTACCTTCTTTTGAATTCTAAACGTGCCCTTTTTCTTCATATGATATCGTGAAAATTTGGATATACTCGTACATAACAGAGTTTTTATCCCACAGAGCATTATTATTTATCCTAATACCAGTTATTTTCAACGTCTCGTTAATGTTAAGTATTATAAATTACTAAAGATATTTTTTTAACTGTGAGTAATTTTCTAACTCTGTCAAACACCATTGAGAAAGTATCACTAAAATGGCGATAAAAAATTAATCAAGTAGGGGTAAGAACCATCAACATAAATTTGGTCGATGGTAGGTGATCATTGATCAATTATTTTTATTTTTACTACGATCGAAATAACGGATCCTTTCATTGTAGTTGTACAACCCGTATGAAACCACCTTCCATCCATGGAATGTTATCTACTCTCTATACATTCTATATACTCTACACTGCTGAACCGACACTACACTACTACATACATGCGCCGTTCTGTGCGTGCGCTAACCGCCGCACCTTCCTGCGCTCCTGGTAGAAACGCGATGTTGTTACCATAACGACCCGCGCTCGGGCTGTGACCGACACCCGGCAAAGGTTACTTTTACTCCGTCGGCTTCATGTGCTCCTGGTTCCGAGTCGAGCCTGATTTCCAATAACGTAACGTGTAATGCTTTTTTTTCAGAGTTGGGCGGGGTTATTTTGGAGACTGCCAGCCTGAAATGTGTTATCCTTGTTCGGCTCTGCTGTCCTGGTCCCACTGTGGTCTAATTACGCATATCATTATCGAAAATGAGAACACAAGCGACCACCCACCCTGCTTCACTTTCAAGGAAAAGAGGGGTGGGATAACAAAATTCCGACACATTAAAAAAAACATTTCCGCAGAAACAGTACTTTTTATTCACACAAAATATTGTTCCACCATTGTAATTCAATGATATAAATACATACATTATTTATTAAGTTAATTTAATTATTGCATATTTTATTCAGTATAGATAGCAAGGTTGGTTACAAGTTCTGAATTAAATCGAGACACCTCGGTCGCTTTCTGCGCTCCGGGTAGCGGTTGTTGAACAAGTCGATGGTCGTTAACGCCGCCCGAGCCGTGTGTGTACCAACCGGTTACTGTGGCAACCGTTCCCGATAGCAGAGCATCCTATCTGAAGGGGAAAAAATAAATAATAAACCTGAAGGAAGTTACACTTAGAGGATATTTCCCCACCTCTGAGTAAAATGTCGAGTGAATACTCTTCAAGTAACTTTTATCATAGGATTAACATAGCGGTAAAAACAAACATTTTCTTGGCGGGTAGCGATAATCAGCTGTGGTGGGTGAACCAGAAATCAAGTGGCCTATAGAAACGTATTATATTAAAAATCCTTTTATTAGCTTATACAATAATTAAGTGAGAATGTTTAACTTCTTGGCTTACATTAAAACATAAAATATTTTTCTATAAACAAACGAAATCAATTTTTAAAATTTGACAATTACAACATTTAAACAATTTGCTAATAAGTAGGTACTGTCATAAGTATGGTTTTCATTTATCTTTCTTACCTACCCTTGCGTAGTATTTATTTTACGTCTAGTACGGCGCCATACATTTCATTCACAAGGATATTTAGTACATACGGGGATGCGCCCATTGGTGCATGCGCTTCAACGATATCAAGGTTCATTCAACTTTACCTGGGTACTACAAAATTACGCTGGTCGGGAATGTATCGGGATATTGATTTCCGGTCACAATTTCTCTTCACGCATTCTGTGTCCCTGGCATTTTCCGAACACTTCGAATCATCGGCAATCGCCGATAACCTCCCAATAGCTTCGATACTGTGCGTGTATTGGTGACTGTACCCATTCCCAACACTTTCAATGGATAAATAGACCGTTGCCAGATCAGGTAATAAAATAATGTACCAAAAAATATTCCAGTACCAACTTTTAAAACAGCTTAGCGATGTTTTAATTGTTAGCGGATCATACATATTCTTAATTTGACATAAAATCTATATTAATAATGAATTTATCACAAACAATTTAGGATAATTCACTCTTTTTTGGCAGTCAAAAACTATTCATAGCGATTTTAAAACGATATTCTTTTGAAGTATTCGTGTTACCTATTTGCATAAATAACGACAATAATTATTTTAAATACATTAGTCTATTAATTTCATACCTGACAGTACCGATCAGGTTTTCAGGTGGGAATATTTCATGACAAAATACGCCAACGCCTAAAAAGGGGAATAAATTTACGGCTCTCTGATCTGATTGATTATGAACTTTTTACATTGTACCCCGGATCCGATAGCTTTTACTGGGTGTTTCGCCGATTTGATTTGCAGATGGGAAAATATCGTAACGAAATATGCCTACGAGTAAAAAAGGGGTGGTAAATACTGTTCCCTAACTTGACTGGTTGTGTACTTTTTACTTGGTACCCCAATCCATAAGCTTTTACTTCATGTTTTGCCGACCTGGGTTTCAGATAAGAAAATGTAGTAACAAAAATACGCCTACGTGTAAAAAGGGGGAGATGGATACGACACCGCAACCTGATTGGTTGTGCCATTTTTACGTAGTGTCCCAATCCAATAGCTTTTACTGCGTGCTTAGTAGCACGCGCCCGTGTCCGTGAGTAGAATTGCATAGACAGATAGGGGAGCGTTAGATTCGCGGTGGGGGTTTAGGGGGGTGTTCACGACACCGGATATTGATTTTTTGTTGCAATTCACCGACATCCGCTGCAACTTCTGCTGCCCTGTGACCCGACGCCGCTATTTCCGGTTGTTCCGACGCCCCCGCAACGGCGCTTCTCCCGAACCGTGGGAAATTACTGAAAACTTTTCCTAAAAAACGCAATGCAATATTATAAAAGAAAACTTCTTAAAAACATTTTTTAAAAGTCAACTAAAAAACAAACTTCAACGAACATTGTTTAGGCATTGTGTATTTTTATTTTATTATTTCATTGAATAACAATACTTTTAATTTAATCATTATTTTTTCCCTTTACATTCTTGTAAATATTATTTGTAAAGTTAAACAAACTTTACAAATAATTCTTCTGTTAGTTTATTTAGATATTGTGCACTTTTTCAAAGTGTGTCTGTCTAACACAATTCCTTAACCTGTCTAAATATTATTTTAAAGGTTTATTTAACTGTATCATATTAATCAGTGAGAAATAGTTAGGATGCAGGCGAGTTCTCCAGATATTACATATGATATATTGTTTTGATATTACTGTCTGTATTTGTTAATGATAAATAAATAAAAAAAATACAAAGTAATTTTTTCATAATGATGCCACAAAGTGAATACCAATCACTTGAAGAAGTTATTTTAGAAAAAATTTAAGATGTCGTTTTATGTTTTTACAATTAAATCTCTAAGTTTAATTGCATTCCGTGGTATTACAATTTAAAAAACGCAAAAATTCACCTTTCTGGAGATTTTGCTGTATCAGCACATAGATTTTCTATTTTAAAACAATTTTTTTTTTCCATTTTTTATGTCAAGTTTTTTTTTTATTTGAGAATACATATCTACAGTCAGTAGCGGCTCGTGACTTTTGAGTCAGCTAGAGTGCTATGATTGAAAAATACGACTCTATTGATGTTGTTTTAGCTGAACATGATTTATATTTTCAGGTAAAACAACATCAATAACGTCGTATTTTTCAATCTTACTACTCTAGCTCACTCAAAAGTAACGAGCCGCCACTGCCTATAGATATCATACAATACGTTTTTACATATTAGGTTATTATTTTCTTGCATTAACCAGTAAAGTTTCCGCTATATATAAGTATTGCACATCGACTAAGTTTATGACACTAGTGATAACTAACTAACTTACCATCCATCACGCCGTTTCTCCGCAAGGGTGGACAGAGAGGACGAACCGCCGAACAACTCGATCTTGGCACACACTTTATCTCACATTCATGCATCATCTCATACATACTCTTCTGTTATTCTGGCTCTTGACATGGCCCAAACTCAAATATATGGTTCACTTGATCATACCATTTCTTCCTCATGCGTCCCCGACTTCTTCTACCATTTACATTCGCGTCATATATTTTCCCTTAAACTCCTTTCTTCGTTCATCTGCTCTACATGCCCGTACCATCTAAGCGTCCCTTTCTTAATCTTACTCATTACACTTACATCAACATTGCATTATTTGTGAATTCCAATATATTTCACACGGTCATATGGGTTTTACCACACGTAAGCCTCGGGGATCTCATTTCTACAGCATTCGGTCGACTTTCATCAGAGTTCACCGATCTACATATTCTATTGATAATATCTGAAGATAAATTGTTAAAATAAACTAGCATAGTGCGTTGAGGATACGCAATACATAAGAATATAAAACCCATTTCAAAAAATTATCTTTTTTTCTGCAGCGTTAACCAATTCTCCAAATTATTATACTTTTATTTATAAGACATGTCATTCGTTTGTTTGATAAATCTCTCCAGTTACTAAAGGACACAATGCAATATCAAAGATAGCACCATTACAACTTCCTACAATTTACGAGCGTCGCGACGCCAGACTTTGGCCGTGTATTTCACTCGAGCAAGCTCTGCTCTCCCAGCACTGTATAACGCTTTCTTTGTTCGTTAATAAGGCCGTTACTAACGAATCAAGTCGCTAACACCCTTCCGCCCACCACCCACAATAGCCCCGGTGGCGGCTCCGGGGGAAGAAAGTTCCACCCCTCTGATGGAAGTGTAGTTTACCATCTCGAAGGTATTCTCTCCTGGTATTTGCCGGAGGTTTTCCGCTAACTTTCACCAAGCCTGAAGGAAAACTTGCCACTCAAGAAGGTTTTCACCGGTAGTGGAAGGAGGACACCCGATCATCCCCTGAGGAAAATTCACACTCGTACGAGATTCAGAGGGGTAAGAAAACGCCGCACCATGGAATACAGACATAGTTTCCTTAGACTCATATAACGCTTCTTTTTTCGCTTAAGGTGTTAGGTACACATTTAAAATGAAATTACCTTAAAAATAATTAAAACGTTATTATTACGTAATAATAATAATTTTTGAGTTAATTTTATTTCAAGATAACAAGGCTAGCAATGATTTTTTTTCTTCTTTTTTTTTAAACTGTTTATATATTTTACGAGTACATTCGAGACCTACATTTTTATTTTTAATAATAACTATTATTAACAACGTTTATAAAGGTTTTATTATTTCGCCTTCTGTGGGCATTGTCAAATAAATTTATCCTTTCTTCCGTTGTCGTCTCATGCAATACATCAAATCCGAAAGAATCCAGTTCAAGCTCTGCTGGATGGTATTTAAGTCACTTAACGGCATGGCTCAGGCTTACTTATCAGAACTGTGTATTCCCGAAAATACCAACTCACGGCAGTCCACCCTTAGGTCAGCAGCGTCATCAGCTATCGGCAGGTTGAAGGAACCAAAGCGCACACCTAATACTAAGTTCGGTGATCGTGCTTTCGGAGTGTCAGGACCTAAAGCCTGGAATGAACTGCCGCGTGACTTAAGAATTATCAAAGACTCGACAGAATTCAGAACTAAACTTAGAACACATCTTTTCAGAAAATCGTATCCATAAATTGGAGAAATTCACCTGTAAATTGCTTAGCTAGGCTAGCCGGTTAGTACTTACCTAAAGTCATTAAATAAAAAAATAAAAAAAAAATAAAAAAATAAAAAAAAAATAAAAAAAAATTAAAAATAAAATAAATAAAAAAAAATAAAAAAATAAAATTTAAAAAAAAAATTAAAAAAATAAAAAAAAAAATAAAAAAAAATAAAAAAAAATAATAAAAAAAAAAAATTAATTTAAAAAAATAAAAATAAAATAAAATAGTAAAATAAAATTCAAAATTCACGCATCGGTGAGCAAATGCGTCCACAGCCACAGCCACTGTGAATAACCAAGGTGTAAAATAAAATAAAAAAAACGTTAATATTTATTAAAAGTTTCTTACGCTTTTTAAGGTAATTTTATAGATATTTTCGAGTCCTAAAATTCATTTTATGAACACTTTCCAGTCCTAAAAATTAATACCAATTATTCAATAAATACCACCTCTTCTTGTGCCACCAATCATCTAATAACATCAATAGAAAAGGAGAAACAATAACCATGTAAAACTATCATCTCTATAAATATTTATTTCTAAAACTGTGTTCATTTGAAGCGACCTGCCAGGTAAGTATGTTTTTCTGTATCTGTTTGTACATAATTAGTTAAGAAATATTTGTACAGCGCCCTTGAGGTGATTTTTCACAAAAACGGCGCTATACAAATCATCCAACTATTATCATTATTATCAAAGTACACACATTTGCAGTTATTTATATCTAAAAAATCAGTCTCTGCATTCATTCTTTAATTTAAATATGTTTTAAAATGTGGTAAGTTTTTACAAAGAAAATATGTATGTACCTATACAACCGTTTGTATACATAAAAGAATAATAATAATTGGATAATTTGTATAGCGCCGTTTTTGTGAACAATCACCTCAGGGGCGCTGTATAAATATTACTTCCTATTCTCCATGTAATTATGTACAAACAGATACAGAAAAACATTGGTAGCACAAGAAGAGTTGACATTTATTTCAAATATTTATAATTTTTACGACTAGAGTATATTTATAAAAAAGCTTAAGATGTTTTTAATATATATATATATAAATATGTATATTTACATATTTAGTTATTTACAGATTTACGGGCTGTGGAGATTTTTAGGATGCTCTGAAATGTGGGAATATTCAGATACGCCGGTGATAAGTCTTGCCGCTGCGTTGAAAACTGATTGCAATTTGTAAATTTTATCTTTGGGGAGACTCGCATATATTCCGTTGCATTATTCTAGATGTGACACAACGTGCGAATTGACTATCAGTGTAGTCGCCTCTATTGGAAGGTTTTGCCGTACTGCTTTAATTTGCCTCAATTGAAAGAAACCTGTACTTACAGTTCTGGTTACTTAAATATACTAACATATAAATAACAAATATGTGATTCCCATTGCCTGGAACTAATGGGGCTATGCTCTTCTGGGGAATGTTGTGATGATGAGGCGAAAGGAAATGAGGGAGGAGAATGATAAAGGGGAAGATAAAGTTCAGGCTGTTCTTTTATTTATACTGGGAAGGGAAATACTGAAAGTATTTAAATATATTATTATATTAATGTATACACAATCCGAAAACATTTTGGATTAATTAAATTAATATTATTTAGTTGACACTCAACAATAGTTAATAAATGAGTGAGGAAAAGATGTCCTGAACAAGTGTTGCAACAATTTACAACAACTTACCTAAAGAGCATAAAAAACTAAAAAAGAATCTTAGAGAAACAATGATATTTACATTTTGAAATTTATGAAATTTATAGCAGTGGCGTGCATTGCTCTATGACTAAAGGCAGACTGCGTGTTTTTTTGAAAATAGCTAATTTATTAACATCTTACCCTGATTGCTATGGCCAACATGATACATTTAACATAAAATTGTTGTATTTTTTCTATTACGGTTTAATTTTTTTTTCGTTTTTATTTACAGCTTTTTAGCTTTTTTTATGGGCTGCATGCCACTGGTAACTAGTGACTCACAGTTTATAAAATACAAAAATTTGAAGTTTTTAAAATTGTAATAATAACTATTGTTGGTAAAATTATTATGAAATTCTTAGTTTATACTACCGTTTAATATATAAATATCAACATATTTCGGAAGCTTCCCTCATCAAGATACACAGTATACTAAAAAATATGACATTTTTAATTAATTACCTACCAACTTTCATCACTTATTTGTCTTTTCGTACATTATTATTTTTCTATGTTTATTATTTGTCAATACGTGTAATTATTTTAATATATTTAGTACTTTTAGTTTTTTATTAGACGCATTGGATACATTTTTTTTTACATTTAATTTAAAAAAGTCGTTAAGTTTGGTTGATATTTGTCCAAGTTATTGCATTTTTAGTTAACATCATATTTATTTACTAATGACACAAATTATAAATAGCTGTTTACGCACCTTCTTTCAAAATCAGTACAGCACTAAAACGGTTAATAACCATTAAATTGCCGTCAATTTTCTCGGAAATTAATAAGGGCATTCGTAATAAAAATGAAAACATATTGAGAGTTTAATTAGTGTTTACCTATAAAGAAATAATATAAATAGATCGTCTGTAAGTGACTTCACCACAGTTTTATTCACAGGCTTTCTAAATGCGAAACAGCTGTCACATGCAATAAAAATTACCTAGCAAAACTTTTTACAACTAAATCGTTTTTTTAAATTATATAATAACGGTTATTATTAAAATTTTAACTCCTTTAAATTAAACATAAACTTGAACACAATAAATAAACAATAACTTACAACTATCTTAGATGTAAGTCACTAATTATAAGTCTGAATTAGGTATTTTCTAGTTATAAATCTTAGCTGTAAGCAATTAGTAATTAATCTAATATGTAAATTATTATATATAAGTCTAAGTGATAAGGTATAGGTTAGATAAATTATGTTGTAAAGCGCCTTTGAGGTGATTTTCTCGCGAAAACGGCGCTATAAAAATAATCCATTTATTATTATTATTATTATCTTAAAAACTAACATCTTAAATTAGTTATTAATTTATAAACTAACGACTTAAATTTATGGGTAACTGACTTGATTAATAGGTGTGATATTTTATATCCGATCATCCACCTTTGGGCATAGAACCTTCTTCTTCTGCAGTATATCTACCCGTTTATAATTTGTAAGAAATAATATAAAAATATTTTAGCAGTGCGAGGTTACCTTAACTTGAAATAATTCATTGATGTACCAGGCACATTAAATTCATTGTCTTAAATAGCATTCACGTCATTATAAAACAATTAAGAAAACACTTTATGTTGGGGGAAAACAGCTTTGAACTGTAAGTACCTCACGAATATCTAATGAATCTCAAGTAATAGAGAATCTTTAACTATGTTCACAATAGTGGTGGGCGAAGCGGCTCGGTTTAGTGAGCCGGATCACTAAATCAGCTCTCTGTAAAGACAATCCACGTGAAAAACGTGATCACCGAACCGGTACACTACAAAGAGCTGATTTTGTGATCCGGCTCACTAAACCGAGCCGCTTCGTCCACCACCAGTTCACAATTATGTTCAAAGTATATCGGTTTTATTGATAATAAATCATTTCAAACACCATCTAAATTAAAATTGGGTGGGAGTAAATAAAATCATATTAGTTAGTGGTCGCAATGTGGACTAACCACAGTTTGAAAATGGCCTTGAATGCCGAAAGGGTTGTAACAATAATTAAAAACTAAAATACTTGCAGAACTTAATAATAACATTATAAAAAATTTAAACTTCAAATTTTATTTAAAAAAAGGAGTTCTGCCAATTAAACACAATAACAATTAATTGACTTGTTCCAGCAACAGATTTAACTGTGTCAAGGATCGTATTAAAAACAAACATTTTTTCATTGTTTTTGTTGACTTGTAAGTTGACTAATGCATTCTTGGATTGTAACTGTAGTTGAAGTGAGTGTGTGTGTCATGTATGAGTGTTAGTATATGAAATAAAAATGCAGGCGTATTCTTACGTGCATGTGTATTTTACATTTTGATGGTGTGAGTCGGTGAGTGAACTTTAAACAGGGTTATGAAAAATACAACAATTTCTCCATTCAACAATCTTTTCATTTTCCATGTTTTGTTTATTTTTAACCCCTGTCTAGTTACCCAAGTTAACAAAAATATCCCGAATAACTTAACAAGAAAAACTTTTTTTACAAATGTAGTACCTACTATCTAATAATAATAAGTTAATAATTTGTATAGCGCCCGTGAAAAATCATCTCAGGGGCGCTGTACAAATACTACTTCTTAGAATTTATCTTATTATATAAAGCAGATAAAGAAACATTATTACCTGGCAGGTCACTTCAGATTAACATGTTATATTATAAAAAAATTGCTTGAGAAGATATAATTTGCACGCACAGGACACAATATTAGAAAACACTGCACATCGAATGATATGCTGGTAACCTACACATTATCTGGTGACACTTCCACGTATGAGCACATGGGTTTTAATTTAGTTTTAAGTTCGCATGTTTTATTATTAAGTTGTTTGGTAAAGATCAGATTAGGTTAAGTTACTTTAGCAAGAGGTTGGTCGTTACATGGGGTTTAGTAATTACTTATGAATAAAATTAATAAGAAATATTTTGTGTACACGGTTTAATATATAAATATCAACATGTTTCGGAAGCGAAGCTTCCCTCAGTGGTATACACAAAATATTAGTGTAATCAGTGGTGTACACAAAATATTTCTTTATTACTTTTATCAATCATGACACCACAATGAAATTACACATTTATTCAAGAAAATACTTATTAGTTTAAGGCTCTCATTTTAGGGCTATGTTGTAAATTTGCTATAATCAATTCTTAATCATTAAAATATTAAATATTAAATATTAAATGGAGTATAATTAATTATTAAATGTGTTTGATATGATTTTTTTGCTTGACAAAGGTCCATTGTTAGTATTATACAATATCCCACTGATATTATAAGATTAGTAAATTTCTACAGCGCAGTTTTGTGAAGGTTCACCTCAACTGCGCTTTTCACTAACTAACCTAACCTAATATAATTAGAAAATAACATATATACTATATATGTTTGCAAATTCAAACTATGACTTAACCCTTTAGGTGCCACATGTATTTTTTAATAATGCTGAAGAAGTCTCGATAATCCATGAATATATATATATATATATTTTTTTTTTATTTTGATTACTTTTATTTTAAGACACATGTTTTCAATAATGTGACGTAATTTTAGAACCGTGGGTAACGCGTGACGAATTTTATGGCTTGAGTTATATATCGTTGGGTGGCACCTAAAGGGTAACCTAATGTACTTAGAAAATAACAGATATATATGCAAATTAAAACTACGATTTAAAACATTCTTGAGCAGCAATTATGTGGTAACCCTACGTTTTTCTTCGGGCGCGGGACTCAAACCAAAGCCGAATGCACTCGCCTGAACTCTCCAGCTCCGTAGCTCCGTTAGCTGTTAGCGAGGTAAAGCTGGTAAAGGCAAAGACCGCTGCACGCATTCTGTTCTCCGGGTAACTAAAGTCATTGAGAGTGACACGTCCATTCTTCTTCGTTGATGAGGCATTCACTTCATTTACACATTTCCCATTACCATTTTCTTCAAGACGCTGCTGCTCGAGAGGCCCCCCACACATGACACGTGCCAAAAGAGGATCTATTTTAACCCGTTGGGTATCTCACGTCCCCGTAAGGTATTAGAGGAGCATAAGGACAGGAGGGTGTTTGGTTCTTTACACTAAGGATTCTAGGGAACCTTGCGAAGGGATTTGAAGGTAGAAAAAAAAACATTTTGCCTACCTCTAAGGCCGACCCAACCGACTATTATTGCCAAAGGGCTCCAATAACAAAGGGCTTTTAGATTATGTTTATTTATAGATGAACATGTTGCACCAGGGTAACATGATGGCCGAGTAGGTATGAAGGGCCAGACCTAACAAGGGCCCCAAACGAGTTTCCAAGTGGGCGGGGCATGATAGTGGTGGGAGGAACCGAGGGCGACAGAGTATGCAAGCTCGTAAATCATGCCGCTGAACGAGGGCTCCCAAGGGTGCACTATTTCTATCAGAAGTAACAGAAATATATAAAAGGGAAGAGCTCTTTTTACAGGATTGCTCCTTGGACAGCGTTTGGAATGCTCGGCAAAACCTGTATTTATAAATCAAGGAATATTCAATACGTATTATATTTTGGCAGAACTAGAAATGTTCTGATTTTGGAGATTATTGGATCAGAAAATATGTGCGTAAAGACGCGTGGTGTTCTGAGCTTTATAATACCTATTTTAAGTGTGAAAATAGATACTTTTTAGGTTGTAAGGAAAACACGATACTTTCGAATGTTGGTCCTCTTGTGAAAGAAAAACATTAGCCTGTTAAAAAATTTAACTTTATCACCATCATCCTGATATTATTTGTAGGTAAGAATCACTATTTTGCGTTGTTCGAATACTGTTAGAAGTTATGACGCGTGCAACATCTGTACGCCTAACTAAGCCTTCTAAGCAAAACGAACTACAGTCGCCAATTGCCTATTCAAATACCTGAAGTCCTGATAATTTTCAGAATTAAATAGAGCCTCCTCGGCGCTTCTGCGCTCTGAATGTCGCCTCAGTTTGATCTACTGACAAACATCGCAACTTCCTTCATTATTGCGACAAAACAATTCATCAAAACGTACAAATAAAATGAAAAATACTTGAAAATATAAAAAACGCCAATTATTTTTCTTTGCATTTTACGCAATTTTATTTATTCAATTTTAGTAATATTTTCATGTTAATTTTCAGAGAGGTATCGTCATTTTAACTTTCCAATGTGACGCGATCCCCCTGCGATCCTGCGTTCCGGGTAGAATATTTCTGCTTAGTACACTCTCATACGGAGTGACCTCGCTCGGCGGCGGTACGACGAAGCGTAACCGTCGCCCACTGCGTTTCTTGTCGCCCTAGTAGTTTTTGACGTCACCTTCCTCGTCTTGTTTTTGTTTGATTCGCATTCGGCGGAAAGGAGAATAAATATTATTTATTTTGGTGATTTTACTTACAAGTTTTATGATCTCCTTGCACTTTTTTTTGTTTGATTTATGACCTTTCCGATGCCTCATTCACACGCATACATTCTGTTATTTAGAATTTTAATACATATAAAGCGACTAAATAGGAAGTTCATAACTATTCCTCAATAAACTTGGACGTCATAATCTATACTACACCACCCATCATAAAATATGATTTCCTTTCCTTTTCCTAAAATCGAGCAAGAACATAAATAATTCATTAATTATTTTTGTGTTTAATAATTTACTAAATAAAAATACCTGGATTAAATAATAATATCTTAGTATTTTGGCGCTCTCGTAGCTGCCGGCAGCTTTTTATAAGCGCTCCAGTTTATCTGGGAAATATTGGGAAGTTCTTAATTTTTCCGGTGTTAAAATAGCGTAAAATAACCGCAATAATTTATAGGTTACATTTATAAAAATCATATAATTTTAGTGTGGCCGTTTCGGGCTTAAATCAAGTTTATAATAAAAAATCATATAAAAACACAAATATTTTAAGTTCAAATCTGTCACGTTGTTCTAAATTAACCCAAAAGCATCGGTCATCGGTCGAAGGCGTTCGCCACATGTGCTTGTTAAAAGACCTTTGCCTGTTAAAGCCTAGTGAAGTGTCCAAAGTGAATGGATGATTTACAATGTTATTCTTTGAACTATGGTGATTGTAAACAATATCGTATTCGACCGGGCTACACAACGCAAGCTTAATGGTGAATGTGTTATTTTGGACCATTTAATAGCTGCAAAGATATCGTTGTATATATAATCTTGAACGTTGTACCACAACCGCAACCAGTAAAATTAGATTTCGTGGCTGCCGAGAAAGGCGCAATAGGAAAAGACATTTGACGAGAAGATCTTCTGCTGTCACGGCGACCTGAGTTCTGACCTCCAGTCTACAGAGCAGATCCGGTGCATCATGCGGCCCACGGACGTGCCCGACCAGTCTGCTCTGCGACCTGCTGTGGTCCGACCCCGACAAGGACACCACCGGCTGGGGCGAGAAATGGACGACACGCTGGTGTGCTCTTTCCAGATCCTGAAGCCGGCCGACAAGCGCTACCTGGCGTACGGGCAGACCAACACCAAGCGTCCCGTCAGGCCGCCCAGGGGCGTCACCAACAAAGACAAAGAAGATTGGATATGGATATGGATCAGTTCCTCCGGCCCCCGTCCTCACCCGCCGCCCAACTTCACATAACTCCTATTATTTGTATTAGCGTCTTGCAATATATCGTAAGGAATAAATACAGTTAGCTTCTTTTTTTTCAATTAAACATGTATGAAAACTTAGACCAAGCCGTATTTAATTTTGATAATTTAATTGCATCTCTTTATATGGTCTATAAATAGTGTGTAATGATAGCCTGTCAAAAAAAATAAAAATGTAATAGATGTAATATAGGAATGATGTAAGAATAGGAAGTAAGATTTGTACAGCGCCCTTGAGGTGATTTTTCACAAAAACGGCGCTATAAAAATCATCCGATTATTATTATTATTATTATCTCCAATAACATGTGTTTTCCAATATTATGTCCTCTGCAAGCAGAACCAGATGTAAATTTCGCTAATAAACGGTGTTTACGTTCATGGGTCAAATCCATTTATTGTACATACGAGTAGTTTGGTATAATTACAGATCGATGAACCGGTGGATGTAATTTGTTAGCCATAAGTAGAAATAATAGATTTTCTATAGTTAGCAAGAAGATTATTGGAAAACAAAAAAACATTTGTACAGCGCCCCTTGAGGTGATTTTTCACAAAAACGACACTATGCAAATCATCCATTTATTATTATTATTATTATTAGAGAAGATATGACTTTTACAGTTGCCATTGTATCCTCCTTTTCTATTGATGTTACATTTATTAGAAGATAGGCTTAAGAAGAATTGATATTTATTTGAAATATTTATAATTTCTAGGACCGAAGAATATTTATAAAATGACCCTAAAAAGCTTTAAATAGATATTATCTTTTTTGTACACATTTAGTTATTTACAGCGTTGCGGACTTTGGACGCATTAGCGCACCGGTGCGTGGAAAAAAATACTTATTCTTTAAGTGACTTTAGGCAAGTACTAACCGGATAGTCTAGCTAAGCAATGCACATATGCATTTCTTCCATTTATGGATATGACTTTCTGAAAAGATGAGTTTTAAGTTTAGCTCGGATTTCTGGTGAGCTTTGACCATTCTTAAGTCATGCGGCAATGCATCCCAGGCGGTCCTGATACTACTTCAATTATTATTATTATTATTAATCTGCTTCATCAGTCTTGCATTATATTTTAATCTCCTCATTCTTAGTTGAGTGATACTTACATGATTTTAACACACTTCTTCTTCTTCTACCGCAATAGGCCTACTTACATCCTCCCTCTCCTGGTTCCTACTTAATGTATGTGAGTAGACAAACAGGTATCTTTTATCCAAGTACTTTCTATCCTTCCACTTTTCTATCTCCTTCCCCTCCTCATTTCCTTCAGTCTCACAACATACCCCAAAATGGCGATGCCATACTCCCACTCGCTCAAAGCAATGTGATAATCACATTAAAAAAATCTTTTAGGTAATCTAGGTAGGTAGATTATGAAGTTATATTCTAGCTGTGTAAAGCGTCCTTGAGGTGATATTTCACAAAAAATGGCGCTATAAAATAGTTGAGTTTTATTCTCCTGAATTTATTGCTTTACGGCAGAATATAAAATGAAAAAAAACTAAATGAGTAAGTGAGAAAGTATATTGGCGCCTTCTCTCTCGCACGGTGTTAGGTACCCCGAACCCGAACGAACCGAAAATTTCACCCCTCGACCGATTCGATTTCCTGCGCTCCGGGTATTTGTTGTTTACTTCTTCCATTGTTCTCGGTCGGTCAGTTTGGGCCCTCCGAAACGGAAAAAAGCCGTCAGGACGCTTCGCCCGCCCTTTGCTCAAATTTCTCCTCGCGCGTTATGTTTGTCTGGTATAAAAAGGGGGCATTCTATTGTTCTCACGCACACGCACTTTTTTATTAAATTATTTTACGTACTTACGCAATTTATGTACCCCTCTCTCTCCCTTCTCATCGTACCCTTCCCATTCGACGAGATATTTGGGCATGTTACATCTTGTAAAACTCACCCATTTTGGATCATGTTCTCCTGGTGTTAAAATCAGGTTTGTTACATGGATCCCACGCTTTTCCCGTTTCTTTTTTTCCCTATTTTTTTCAATCGGAAATGTTTGAAATAATAACGATCCTTCCAAGAAAAATATATTTCTCTCAAGGGACGATTTTATTTTATAATTCAGCATTCTTTTTAACTAATTTCTTTGATTCTTACTGAAAAAAAGTAGCAATGTAAATAATAATTGTAAATAAACAAAACACAAACCACCATAATATTATGTGAATTCTCGGGGTTATTTCAGTCTACTCGACTGCTATGAGATCCTGGTAATTTTGACCCAGTGAAAATGATATCAAGGACCTCCGTTCTTTGTTGGTCGACCCACCTTCGTCCTGCGAAGGTTAGAGCAATAATACGCTCCTTGCGTAGCACCTCGCCTTCTTATGTTCTCCTAATACTAAACAGGATATTTCATCCCTTTGGGAATGCCTGCAGGATCCTGTAGGACTTTTACAGGAATAGAAAAGACACGCACGCGTACGCACACGACTTGTACGTTTGGCTAACATTTTAGAATAGAATTAATATATAAATCAAAGACGTTTTATTTTAAACTTATTACACAAAAATAACAGAAACATCCAGTTTATAGGGTTATAATTATTTTAGTTTATTTCTGTGATTAATAAACCTTATAAATAGTAACGAGAATATGGACTAACCGGCAAAGTAGTATTGAATAAACCAATACATCCAAACTTTCAGGACTCTGAGAGAAAGACGGGATCACATCAGGCTCTCCCTTTCATCTTGCTCCTGTTCCCAGCATCCTTTAGCCCTGTAGCTGCCGTGAAACATCCTCACGGCTTTCTGTGATCCGGGTATCTTTTCTACGTCATCTCGTCAAGTTCTCACGCCCATTATACAACCCTTCCGTTGGAATTTTTATCGTTTTTATCTCGTCCTTCGGTTCCCACGTGATTGCCAGTACCAGAGCCCAGTGCGCAGGCTGCGCTGGCAGAGTGCCGACTTCGTATCCTATGTCGTATGAATCCCTGCTACTTATTGACGTCACTTCAAACAAAAGCTCTCCCCGAGAAGCCCCTGAGGGCTGGGTTGGCTGGCTGGAAGGGCACACAACGGTTTTATTTTCAACCTTTTTTAACAGAATTCCGCAATCCTTTGATGATAAATTCCTTTCAACTCGAAGTTGATACGATACCCATTTTTTTCTTAGGATAAGCGTTTTTAAATAATGTCGTGTTATTTTCAGTTAGGTATTTTACGCTTAAGAATATTTTCTATTGCGCCGATTTTGTGAACAAAGAAGTATCCTCGAAGGTTACTCTTATTACAAATTCTAAAATTATTATCAGATCAATAAAGTATAATGTAAAAAAGACCCGCTTATTCTTTTAATATTTTATAATTACCCAAATAACTTTTAAACAGGGTGAAAAGTGTCAGAGCTTATAAAAATATGATGAAACAATTCACTTCGAATTAACTAACCAACTAACCATCACGCGGTTATCCCGCAGAGGTAGGCACTGTAGGCAGAGAGGACAGACCGCCAAACAACTCGGTCTTGACCCACATTCCTTGCTTCATTCACATTCATACATTCTCTTCAGTTGTTCTGACTTCTGACTTGGCGGACTCAATTATTTGATTCAATTGATCGTGCCATGACTCCCCGACTTCTCTTTACATTCCACACGTCTATATTCTCCTTACACTCCCTTGCGAATCTCAACATTTTTCTCACGATCGTACATTATTTTACCACACATTCGCCTCAGAGATCTCATTTCTATAGCATTCAGTCTACTTTCAACCTTCCTCTGCCAGTTCCATAACTCACTGCCATACAATAGGATTGGTATCAGGACTATTGTGGACTGCTAGCTTCGCTTCAAATAAAAATTTACATGTTTAAAAAAAAATGTCAGTATTCAGACAGTTATTTGGGGGTTTGCAAACGAAAAACCAATAAAATTAGGTTTTTATATTTTATTTATTAAGTGCTTTAGTAAAAGTAGTCAATAAAGCTCGTTTATTCGGAGCCTTCCAAAGTTCTGCAGTTCAAAATACTGTCTCTGAAACATACAGAACTGCACTCCATCGCGACACACATCCTTCTTTAAGCCTCCGCATTCAGAATGTCTAATAATAATAATAATAACTAATCATTTATATGGCGCAGTTTTGTGTGATTTCACTTCAAGTGCGCTTTACTATAAATAAACTTTTAAAAAAATATTATCTAACTCCATTCAGTGGTATTCCTACATTGCTACTTTTACATTCAATTTTTTTTTCTTTTTTAAAAGAAAGACAAATATTCCCTGGTTACGAATAACCTGACAATATTTGAAAATCTCCTACTACCATCACATAAGCGGAAGATGTTGCTTGTGTCGTAAATGGGGGACTTAGCCAGCCGAGGAATTGAACTCACGACGCCTAGGTGAGACCCAAACGCGATGCCAACTCAGTCACCGACCGGTCTATATATTACATTCTATCTATATATTACAAACTTCCATTGAAAACGCGATGTTTCATCCAGTTAAAAAATATATATGTTATTTTTTAAGATAATTTCTATTCATATGTCTAGTTCAAAAATTAATCACATATATGAAATTCCCTCAATAGAAAAAAAATCGCGAAGTATGCTCCGAAAAATATAAATAACACGCGTGGTTCTGTTATATGTCATAAGTATGAAAAAATCCACAGCGTTTCTTCCTTAAGATTTTCGCTCTATTCAAAATATGTCGTGTACTCGTATTATTAAATATTTTTTAGACGATCGCTTACGCCCTAAAGATTATTTATATTAGCGCGCTCCCTCTCTCTTCCGTATTAACATGTCTCCTTTTCAAACAATGTTCAATTCCCGCTCGGATGGTATCGCTGGGTCTTAGTTCACACGTATACACGTCGTCTTACGCGTATTATTTTTTATAACGGCTCTTCACGTGGCCCGACTCAAGTAGGTACCTATAAGTACATACAATGTCTTCCCGGGGCGTCCCTGACTTTTTCTTTCATACATCGACTTACCAATAATTTTATACGTAGATGGGTACTGGCTATGAGCTATGAAACTGTAATTTTTATCAAAATTACAATTAGGTACCTATTAATTGCACGCCCGAAAAAATACGATACAAATTAGGATTTTATAGTAACAAAGTTGGGAACCTAAAAAAATTATATTTAAAAAATAAATAAAAGGATACATATTATACAAATCGGTCCTTCGAATTTCCTTATCATTTCTAAGATAATAATAATATTTGTATGATTTGTATAGCGCCGTTTTTCTGTGAAAAAGCACTTCAAGGGCGCTGTGCCGTTAACAAGGGTGATTTACAGGTTGCTATTATTTTGTTTACTAAACTAATTTTAGATTTTTTATTTTATTTCTATAGTTTCTAAGGCGCACAATTTAAAATGTTTAAACTTACTTTTTTCTTTATTGAAGCTATGTATGACCTGTATCTAATAAATGATTAGCAAACTACGAATAGTTATTATTTCGTAAACAGAGTTCGTGCTCCCTGATTCTAGTTTAAAATTTTCTAGTAGTCATACATACGTACGTACTGTGCGTCACATTCATAACATTCTAATGTGTATATTGTACGAGTACTCGTATATACCATTTTGTTCAAATTTATTAGAAATGTCCTTCTTGTTAATTTTTTTAAAACTTGGAATTAGTGTATTAAGCTGGAGAAATATGATCTGGTAATATGCGGGATATTTTTAAAGATAAGTCGCTTGTAAAAAGAAGTTTTTTTTAGTACGTTTTGTTGTTCCTAGATTGGATAGTAAATGTACTTTTCTGTGAACATTTTTGTTTTTTTCTTATTAACTAAGCGGTTAATTAATTAATTATCCATTGTTTAGGGCTACTTGTTTTATAATGTTATATAATTTTCATTGCTTAAATGGACTAAAATAAACAAAATAATACAACCTGCAAATTACCTTTGTTAACCATGTTTCCTTATTATTTCGACTCCTCCCCCCACATCAAATCAAATCACCGTTCTCACTACGTCAACTAATAGGGAGGCAGGTATGGGTACCGCCGTCAAGTTTCACAACGTTTGGTGACTTAGCAGGGGTGCCTGGGTTCATAGGGTGAGGTTTATCCGGGTCTTGGCGGCAGATGCGTCTGCCCACCAATCGCGTGGTGGATCGGATCGGGAGAGGCCGGTTAAGGGAGACCCATTAACCTCTCCAGCCAAACTATCTCGACCCATCGCTTTGCACCGCACTGGAAGGGATGGAGTAATACGTCCGTCACTTCTGGATAAACTGCTGATTCCCCTACCCCTCCTGAGGGAAATTATTATCTTTGGTTGTTGATGCAAAAAAAAACTCCAGAATAATATTTACAGAAACTATGTGCTTTCACGATAATCCGTCGTATAACGGAAGCTTTCTCTCGTGTGTAGATTTAGCTCCTCCCACAAGGGGCGGGCTTTGTTTTCACCCTCCATTCATGGCAGCCCGTATCGATCGTTAGCCTCCGCGCGGCGAATCACCTCCTCACGCCTCTGCGGCCCTGGTAGCTTCCCGCGCTGTTGCCACCAGCCGAGGTTAACCCTTTCCCAGGGAGGGGACGGCTGCAGGGCAGACCGAAGGTTGTAGGCTGTCTCTCTCTGACAGTACCTACATACTGTTAAAGGTATTGGGTACCTAACTAACCTGGTACCTACTTTGTACTTTGGGGGAAGTGAGTAGGTCCCTTTATACCTTTATTGCTCTAAGGTCCCTTTACGAAAGTTCGCTTGCTATGAGTTCGAATTTGATGCTTGTTTAGGTAGATTGTATAAACTTGTACGCGGTATGTCGTTAATTTATGATCTATGAAAAATAAATATTTTTACCCTTTTCAAATCACAAGAATATATTTATTCACTGGCAGTTTAACGTCACTTTGCAGGTTACCAACGCAAGCAATACAAAAAATTATTTTTCCGTTAATTCTATACGGGTAGTTAGGAAAATGTTTAAGGTTTCCAATGACGAAAATCCTCAAACTGTAATCAAAGTCTATGAAATATATAGCAATATGTTTGGAAACCAGTGAAGGCATTTTCAAGCGTTTTATCTACAATTCCAGTTCATAATTCATATACTGGAAATTAAAAGCTTTCAGTCTAAGAACTTTTATTTAGACTACAAAGTTTGTATCTTGGAATGCCCCCTATAAGAATGAAATCAACACAAATAAAAACCTACATACAATAAAATTTTGGTCTACTTGACTTTTCGTAATTTCTTTAATATTTTTTACAGTTTGACTCTTTGAATTGATTTTTACATCCGTTGAATATAAATAAAAAAATATAGTTACTAAGTATGAAATCCCAGACAAAAGATAGTGCAGAATAACAAACTTATCTAAACAGGCGGCCAAAAGAGCAACGAGCCATCCTTTTACTTAGTAACCCGCAATATCTAAAATAGCAACGCCCCCGACTGCACAAATAAGTTTATAAAGCAAAAAAAAAATTCAAAAGTAAAATAGACTGACTCTATATTGTTTGTTCCATAACAAGAAAAAAAGAAAGTGGAAATTCGAGCGAAATCGGGTAGGAATTACTTGAAATATAATAATTTTCTACACTAAAATAAAATAAAATGTTTGAGAAATACTCGTACAGTACTGTGTTGAAACATTTATGAAGAAGTACAGTTTGAATAATATCTGTAAAAAAATGTGTAAAATCATACTCAATAAATCTAACAATATTCTTTGTCATTCCAGAGTCCCTCTGCCCCCTGCTATGCAGCTCGCAGGCCCCCGTGATAGGGGCGCGCCCCTCCTGCCAGTCGCTGAGCGTGCCCCCCGACGACGTGAAACTGCGACTGATTCGCGCCGAGATGAGACGAAGAACTTCTGTGCTGGGCGCCGAACTGGACGCCTATATTATACCCACGTACGATGAGCATCAGGTATAGTCTTGACTTATTTACTAAGTCTTTAAAGTCTGTAGTCAACTCGAATATAATTCTTCCATTTGATCTGTAAATTTCAATAATTACGTTGCGATGTTTCAAACTTCGTCACATTTGACGTTCAATTTAACACCTACGCAAAACTCAAGAGCCAGGTCTTTTCATTATAAAATACTGATAAAAATATATTGATATTGTGTACTATTTTGTTTTTTTCATTATACCTATGTATATTAATGCAACAATATTATAATTTATAAAAGAAAACAAAAAAGGTAATTTTTAATTTGTTGCATTTGAACGATTTGAGCTTTTGGCCATATTGTGATCGGCCGTAAAGCACAACAATCTCAAGATGATCGAAAGCTGAAACGGGCCGAGAATCGAAGTTTAACGGGGACCGATCAAATGTAAAAAATTATAAATAGGGCTATCATCGATTTGGCAGTCATTAAAACATGATGGAGTTTCAAACACCCCAATATTAGGCTGATTCCATTAAAAAATTCAATATACGTAACTAACTAACCATCACGCCATTTCTCCACAGGGGTCGGCAAACCGATGGACCACCAATTGGTCTTGGCACACATTCCTTGCTTTGTTCACATTCATGCATACATAAATGTCCAAAAGCGGCAAATGTCTTGTAACATTTACTTACAACAACATGATGTTCATATCGAGCTTTTACATTACAGCAGTTTAGAGGCAAATAATTTTAAAGAGCGCACATTTGATTGTATTTGTGCACATCGATAATGGTTCAAACTAGTTTTGAACACCCGCCAGCAGACCCCTCTTACCCTGCAGTAGTCCAAGGATACATTACACTCTTACTCAAGCAAGAATCTCTCTAAAATTATTTTCCTTATAATAAATAATATAATAAATGCTTGACTTTTTGGTAGCAATCAAAGGAATTCACGAAAAAACTTTGGAGCGTTCAGCTCGCTGTACTGACTCTCGTAATGCTTGAGTTGTGACACGTTACATTACAGAAAAACTTTACAAGATGTTGTCACTGTAATGGTGTTTTGCTCTTACTTTTTTATTGTAGAGTGAAACTCCCAGTAACCGGGACCGACGCCTGATGTACCTCACTGGGTTCAGTGGCAGCGACGGTGTAGCCGTGGTCACCATTAACAAGGCCGCCCTATGGACTGACGGACGCTACCACCTGCAGGCGGACAGAGAACTGTCCTGCCACTGGCTGCTCATGAAACTTGAAAATATTAGCACGCCCACGCTGCCGCAATGGCTGAGTGTAAGTTAACAGATCATTAATTATGATAGCCTAAATAAAATAAGAAACTGCTCAATATGGGAAGAAACTGACTGAGGGAGCTAGTAGGACTATAAACAGGTCACCCGGCCGTTGGGAGTGAAAAACACTATCTACCATAAACCATAGCTCTTGGAAATGTGAAGAGGATGATGAAACACTAATTCATCTATGGTACTAAATGTCGGATCTTGATAGGAAAAAGGTTCTAATACCAGGGGGGCCACCTTGTAGAACCAGCGGACAAGACAGGTGAACTTTTTCGAAGGGACTGAGCTGTCAAACAAAAATTAGTCAGGTACGGCCCAGGAATATAAAACTGATAACACCTATGGCACAATGAAGTGAATCAAATGTTTTGCGTCGCCCGTCTCTCTTCCATATGTCACACTTATCTTATTCAGTCCGTGGAATACTTAAAAAATCATATTCGTTCTGGCATAGTAGCTCTATTAAATATGTAAAATTAATTTGTTTATTTGATAATGTTCCAGAGCCAGCTGCCGAGGGGTGTTCGTGTGGGCGCAGACCCTCGCCTCATCCCCCACCACATGTGGGAGCAATGGGAGAATGTCCTGAGTCTCATGGGTATCTACCTGGTTCAGGTTCCCAACAACCTGGTGGACATCCTGTGGGATAAGGACGAGAGGCCACCCGCCTCCAAGGTACCCATCTATGTACACCGGAAGGAGTTTGCCGGTAAGAGTAACTATTCTAGTAAGTTTTTCAGTGGCATATTACATGATGGACTTTAAGCTAAAATCCATTGATATTGAAAAAGAAGACAAATTTACAACGTCATCTTTTCCACTTGAAGAGCTCTAACCTCCTTGATTGCTGACATTCGAAAAGTCATCATTAAAGTTCGATTGCATTTTTCTCCGAGCAACACTACTCTCCCAGCCTTTCCAGGATGACAAACAGTACAGTATCAAAATATAAATAGTATAAAACCACTAGCCCTGTCAATTGGGTCGCTTGTGTGGTTATAAACAAAATTGGGCAAAAATTACAAACGAGAACTTACTAAAATAAACTTTTGGGATTGCGATAACAACTTTTTTGAACTCTTCTAGGAAGCCTTTGGCAAACCAAAGTAGCAGAACTGCGCAAGGAGCTGAAGGATCACGAGGTAGACGCTATGGTGGTCACTGCACTGGACGAGTTGGCCTGGCTCCTAAATATTCGCGGGAAGGACCTCCCCTACAGCCCAGTGGCCAAGACCTACCTCATTTTGACCCAGGAGCACCTGCACTTATATGCCGAGCCATTAAAACTGAATTCAGAAGCCAAACATACCTTACGAGCTGATGTGTGCTTCAACCCAAACTGTACAAAGTAAGTTTTCTGTGTCAATATGTATACATAGAATCGATTGCTATATGTTCCAAATTATGCTCAGGTCATCTCTAGGACTCATCACTACTCCCCCACAAGTTCATAACTAAAAATCTGCACTCTGGGCAATGCAGGACACAAACTATTAGCCCGCTCTCCGACAGTCCGATAAGGAACGAACATTCCACAGGCTACTACAGACACATTCAGAAAAGTCCCATAAATCTGCAAACCATTACGTTACTTTAGCGAATTTTACTTTTCTGCGCAGTGTCTACAGTAGCGAGTGACATGTTCCTTCATTACTGGACCGTCAAAGAGCGGACCTAGTTGTCTCAAACCAGCTGTGAAATCATAAAAATGTAAACAGAGATACCTACTAAATTATGTACTTCTCTTCTAGGTTGCACGCATATGACAGCATTTGGAGTGATCTTCGTACTCTGTCTCAAGCTTGGAACGCCGTGTTGCTTCCATCTTTCTACTCCTTTTCTCCGGGAGTCAGTGAGGCCATCTACACGTCTGTACCAGAAGAAAAAAGAATTTACAGGCAGTCTCCCATCATCAATATGAAGGCTAAGAAGAACCCGACAGAGATTGCCGGCATGAGGAAAGCTCATATCAGAGATGGAGCAGCAATGTGCGATATTCTGTCATATTTGGAAGAAAGGGTATGTAAAATTTCCTAACAAATTGCAGAGTCGGGAGACACGTCAAGACCATGTCTCGCATCCGCATATGGTTTGCGTTTACTACATAAGAATGTTTCTCCATGACTTGTAGAAATGATTCTGTCTTTTACTCAACAACCCGACTCTGGAACAACCTGTCAACTTTTGTATTTCTTCCCTTCTATAACGTGAGTTTCAAGATTCAGTTTACTCCTTCCTCTACATAAAAAGTCTTTTCACACAACATCAACGGAGATGATAAGACACGTTTATGGAGAAAGACCATTTGAATAGCTTTTTTAATGCAAAATCATATAATGAATGATCCCCAAACTAATTCCAAAATCATAAAAATAACATGTATAGTTTTGAGTTAAACTTTAATGACTTTGGAAAGAATAAAAACTTTCATGTGTAGTAATAAATATGTAACATAACTAGAACTTCACAAATTTCAATTAGAATATTGAGACAATATTATAATCGCTAGATATATTAAACTTACTTCATTATTTCTAGTTACAATTAGACGAAGGCTGGGACGAACTGAAGGTAGTGAAAATGCTGGACATCACGAGGAAGTCACAGGAAAACAATAAAGGGCTCTCCTTCGCTACCATAGCGGGATACGGAGCCCACGGTGCACTGCCCCATTACCAGCCAACCAATGCCACCAATACTCTCATTCTGAAAGACTCCACTTTTGTATTGGACTCTGGTGGCCAATATGATGGTACATGATTTAGTATTGTTTACAAAATATATAAATTTATTGTATTCTTTAGTCGCTTCCTCATCGCTGAGGATCGTAACACCCACTCCAAACGCCCCCGTGTACAAGGCTCCTTTACTCCTCACAATTCTGCACTGCGTGAAGAGCTGCGGACACCATTAGCAGTTTCGAACCATGTTAGCAGGCATATAGAGGATATTGGCATGGTATAATACATCATACAGCGCCCTTGAGGTGATTTTTCACAAAAACGGCGCTATACAAATCATCCAATTATTATTATTATAATATTTTAGTATCTGGGAGTTTTCATCTATCGCCAGCCATATAAGGGCAACACAATATCAATTATTATTATTATAATATTTTAGTATCTGGGAGTTTTCATCTATCGCCAGCCATATAAGGGCAACACAATAACAATTATTATTATTATAATATTTTAGTATCTGGGAGTTTTCATCTATCGCCAGCCATATAAGGGCAACACAATATCAATTATTATTATTATAATATTTTAGTATCTGGGAGTTTTCATCTATCGGCAGCCATATAAGGGCAACAATATATATATATATATATATATATATATATATATATATATATATATATATATATATATAGTATTGTTCTATGGGGGTAAATTTTCAGACTTGGCTGGTTTGCCGAAAACGACCATGCGCCCTATCCACTCGAAACACCTCGAGGTTCGTTTTCGCGAGACACGAAATTCACTGTTTTCCCCACGGTTTTTTTTTTCCCGTCTGGCGAAAGTAGACCGAACCGCCCTCAGAGTTTAGAACACCGCGAGGGTCAATTTGCCCGGACAACTACTGAAAATGAATGTCGCATATGACGTTGTGATGTCGTATATGATGTTGAAAATGTGGGGTAAAAATCTGGGGAAAAATGTGATCTATAGTCCGGAAACTACTGAAAATTTTGTATCGACGATACGGAACGATTTCCATCTGTCGGCAAGAAATAGAACTAACGTTAATTCAGTAAGAAAAAAATCAAATCCGTTCGAGTTCGGCGTTGGTTCTATTCTCAACCGCAAGATTCGTTCGATTTGTTCGCGATATTTGGCCCGTTTTCAATAATCATTAGAGTTTCGCACCCGCCATTTTAGTGAGGGAGGGTCGCTCAAAAAGTTCGCTAGAAAAATAATCAATTAATTTTCTGTTTTATTATTAAAAATTTAATTTTCCGTTTTTTTATCAGAAAATCAGTCGGGAGGTCGGAACGAACGTTCGCTTCGCCGAGTCACGTTTCTAAAAAAAGATGTAATGAATTTTATCGATTTCTCCTTACGTTTATGGTTATAAAAATATAATTATTACGAAAAGAGCGCTGGCGTTCGTGAATTCGAAACGCGGATGCTCGACCGATGACATTTCAAAAAAAAAATTTTAAAAACAGACGGTTTTTAATTTTGATATTAAAATTTACGTATTTTTTCCGTGTTTTTTTTTCATTCAAAATTAGTACTAACTATTTGAGTGACCCTCATCATTTAAAGACAGTGTAGCAACTGAAAAGAACACATTTTCCCGATGCAATTCGATAATTACTGGGTAGGTACTGAAAACTTTCCGACAAATACTAAGGTACCTACATATATCGATATTATGAATTGATTCTTTTCAACGTACGAGAAATAGGTTGCAGAAACTGAAATCGCTGTTTAATAAATATTTATTTTGAATAGCGCCATTTTTTTTAAATGGACAAAATACACAGAATCCGAAGAGCATGTAGATCTGTTTCGAGATTGACATAATATATTTATTTTTTGTTGCTTCTAAATGGGTAATAACTTGCGTATAAAATTATAAATTAATGGATTTCTCCCAGGAGCACAGAAAAATCAAACAGCTGGATATTTTATAAATAATTCATTTTGATATTCTATTTCTTTTGTAATATATCTAATATTGGTATCAAAATACGCGTATTGACGTAGCGGATCCGGGCATCTCAGTGAAAATTTGAGCATTCAATTCTTGGCGCTCTTTTGCGAGAAAAGGCTAATATTGAAAGCATTTTTTTTTTGTTTCTTTTCTATAAATACTCAATACGGGTAGTGGTAGAGTAGGTATAGGGTAGAAGTAAGGTAGATATAGTGTAGGGATAGGGGTAGGGGTAGATGTAGGAGTAGGGGAAGGGGTAGAAGTAACCGATATGGGTATCAAACTGAGCGTCGCCACCTACGCAACCTGATTTGGTCAATTAAAAATTTGGCAACAAACTCCTAGGCCCCATTTCTCGAATAAAGGTAACATTGAAACTTTTTTTCTTCTTCTTTTCTTTACATACTTAATCGTGGTATTCGTAGAGTAGGAGTTGGGTAGATGTAGGGTAGATGTAGGGTAGGAGTTGGGTAGATGTAGGGAAAAATTTTTCTCTGATTTTTTTAAAAATTTATATAGCGCTGTTTTTGTACTTTCCCCTTGAACTTAGCAGTTAGCTCCAAAGCCCCATTTTGTAAGATGTGGCTCATATTTTTAAGGGAAAATATTACGCAAAACACATTTATTAAAATAAAATCACTAGGGGTGGGGTAGGGGTCGGGGAAGGAATAGGGGTATGAGCAGGGGTAGGGGTTGGGGTAAGGGTAGGTTTAGCCGATATGGGTATCAAACTGAGCGTCTCCACCTACGCAACGAGATTTGGGCAATTAAAAATTTAGCAACAAATTCCTAGGCCCCATTTGTCGAGATAAAGCTAACGTTGAAAGTTTTTTTCTTTTCATTTTCTTTAAATACTTAATAGTGGTAGTCGTAGGGTAGGAGTTGGGTAGATGTAGGGTAGGAGTTGGGTAGATGTAGGGTAGGATATTAGTAGATGTAGGGTAGGAGTTGGGTAGATGTAGGGTAGGAGTTGGGTAGATGTAGGGTAGGAGTTGGAGTAGGAGTTGGAGTAGGAGTTGGAGTAGGAGTTGGAGTAGAGGTTGGAGTAGGAGTTGGAGTAGGAGTTGGAGTAGGAGTTGGATTAGGAGTTGGGGTAGGAGTTGGAGTAGGAGTTGGAGTAGGAGTTGGAGTAGGAGTTGGAGTAGGAGTTGGAGTAGGAGTTGGAGTAGGAGTTGGAGTAGGAGTTGGAGTTGGAGTAGGAGTAGGAGTTGGAGTAGGAGTTGGAGTAGGAGTTGGAGTAGGAGCTGGAGTAGGAGTTGGAGTAGGAGTTGGAGTAGGAGTTGGAGTAGGAGTTGGAGTAGGAGTTGGAGTAGGAGTTGGAGTAGGAGTTGGAGTAGGAGTGGGAGTAGGAGTTGGAGTAGGAGTTGGAGTAGGAGTTGGAGTAGGAGTTGGAGTAGGGGTAGGAAGGTGAGTATAAATATTTTTCTCAATATTCGTTTTAAAAATTATTTTCAACACACACACTCCTTGCTTCATTCACATTTAAACACACATACACAACTATTCATAACCAATTGCAGCTCTGCAATGGGCAAAACCTAGTATATATATTAATGCTCTAACTTTTCCCCATTTCAGACTTGGCCGGCTAGCCGAAAACGACCATGCGCCCTATCCATTTAAAACACCCCAAGGTTGGTTTTCGCGAACCACGAATTTCACTTTTTTCCCCACGGTTTTTTTTCTCTCCTGTCTCGCGAAAGTAGACCGAACCGCCCGTAGAGTTTAGAACACCGGAAGGGTCAATTTTCCAGTCCAACTACTGAAAATGAATGTCGCATATGATGTTGTGATGTCGTATATGATGTTGAAAATGTGGGGTAAAAATCTGGGGAAAAATGTGATCTATAGTCCGGAAACTACTGAAAATTTTGTATCGACGATACGGAACGATTTCCATCTGTCGGCAAGAAATAGAACTAACGTTAATTCAGTAAGAAAAAAATCAAATCCGTTCGAGTTCGGCGTTGGTTCTATTCTCAACCGCAAGATTCGTTCGATTTGTTCGCGATATTTGGCGCCGTTTTCAATAATCATTAGAGTTTCGCACCCGCCATTTTAGTGAGGGAGGGTCGCTCAAAAAGTTCGCTAGAAAAATAATCAATTAATTTTCTGTTTTATTATAAAAAATTTAATTTTCCGTTTTTTTATCAGAAAATCAGTCGGGAGGTCGGAACGAACGTTCGCTTCGCCGAGTCACGTTTCTAAAATAAAGATGTAATGAATTTTATCGATTTCTCATTACGTTTATGGTTATAAAAATATAATTATTACGAAAAGAGCGCTGGCGTTCGTGAATTCGAAATGCGGATGCTCGACCGATGACATTTCAAAAAAAAAATTTTTAAAACAGACGGTTTTTAATTTTGATATTAAAATTTACGTATTTTTTCCGTGTTTTTTTTTATTCAAAATTAGTACTAACTATTTGAGTGACCCTCATCATTTAAAGACAGTGTAGCAACTGAAAAGAACACATTTTCCCGATGAATTTATTCGAAAATAATTACTGGGTAGGTACTGAAAACTTTCCGACAAATACTAAGGTACCTACATATATCGATATTATGAATTGATTCTTTTCAACGTACGAGAAATAGGTTGTAGAAACTGAAATCGCTGTTTAATAAATATTTATTTTGAATAGCGCCATTTTTTTTAAATGGACAAAATACACAGAATCCGAAGAGCGTGCAGATCTGTTTCGAGATTGACATAATATATTTATTTTTTTGTTGCTTCTAAATGGGTAATAACTTGGGTATAAAATTATAAATTAATGGATTTCTCCCAGGAGCACAGAAAATCAAACACCTGGATATTTTATAAATAATTCATTTTGATATTCTATTTCTTTTGTAATATATCTGATATTGGTATCAAAATACGCGTATTGACGTAGCGGATCCGGGCATCTCGGTGAAAATTTGAGCATTCAATTCTTGGCGCTCTTTTGCGAGAAAAGGCTAATATTGAAAGCATTTTTTGTTTCTTTTCTATAAATACTCAATACGGGTAGTGGTAGAGTAGGTATAGGGTAGAAGTAAGTTAGATATAGGGTAGGGATAGGGGTAGGGGTAGATTTAGGAGTAGGGGAAGGGGTAGAAGTAGCCGATATGGGTATCAAACTGAGCGTCGCCACCTACGCAACCTGATTTGGGCAATTAAAAATTTTGCAACAAA